>JAUYWG010000044.1:12285829-12297868 GCA_034779775.1 Enteromius afrohamiltoni
GTGTGTGTGTGTGTTTGTGTGTGAGGGGCTATTTTTACCCATGTGATGCTGGGGGAGTGAAGAGAACGCATAGAGTGATGGAATGTCTTCAGCTATGAAATGCAGCGTGTCACACGGAGACATGCACTGACAGACAGACACACACACACACACACTCTCGGCAGGACAACCATACACTGCAATGCTTTCAGCATTCATTAAATGTTCATGTTGCTGCAAAGCTCACTCAATCATACAAGAGAACTCTGTTGGCAGTTCTTTGGCTAGATTTTAATTGTAGAAAGAAACTGAAATAACCAGCTCACATCTGATTTAAGAATGACCCTTTATAAAAAAATAAAGCAATCATTAGGTAAAAAGTACTTTTAGAGGATGCTGCTAATGATCAGTAATGTTTCATATGCATTACATAACTGATCTTTAAAGTGTTATCTATAGCACATAGAGAGATTCAATGAAAAAATAGTCTCTAAAAAAAATCAGCAGTTTTTACACATAAATTTTTTTTTTAAAAACTACACAAAAACTGTAAACACATTTACGGTATATTTTACAGTATAAAACAAATGAATAATGAAAATATGAATGTAGTACAGTAAGGTACACAACACTTAAATAATTCAATAAACAATCATTAAACAGAAGATGTAACATAAAAATACATAACTGATTACAAAAACTATAAAAAGAAACATGATTATTTAAGTAAAATACTTTAAAGTATTTACAGTTTACAGTATTTTACTGTAAATTATAAAATGCATTTGTGCTGTTTACTTGTAATAATCTGTGCAATTATTATCATTTTACTGTAAGTTTTACAGTTTTCATATAATACAGCAACTTACTGTTAACCTATTTTACAGTTAGAATTACAATTGTTTTGTTTTTTTACAGTGTGGTAAACGCTTAAAGGGCTAAGAGGATGACTTGCAATTTTTTGGCCAGTCTATCCTTTTTTGAATGAATATATGCAGATGATGAGCTAGGAGGAATTATTGTTTTCTGTCCAAACGCTGGCTCCTGCGTCAGCAGCACAACATGTATGCATCATGATACTCTCATGAATGTGTGTCAAAGACAGACGTGGAAGAGAAGAAATGGTTGGTTAAAGTCATTATTTTTGTCTTCTATGTTTGCAAACAGTATTCTCGTCGCTTTAAACTTTCAATTAGTTCAAACCACTGTCACATGGACTATTTTAACAATGTTCTCAAAACTATCCCTTCAAAACTACTGTTGGTAATACCATGGTATTCTTTGAAGCATCTTTGAGTAATGAAATATCGTTTTTATTAAATATAGTACATATATTTAGGTAGTCAAAGTAGCATCACTTAGTACTAGGACACACCGACTTTCAGTATCAAGCAGTGTTTTGTATAGCTAAAAATAGCTGGATGCAGATGAGACCTGCATGATGTGTATGGATTCTATAGGTGGAAACTCCTAGTGAGAAAAGCGTCCTATAAACATAATTACTGACACCAGCTCAGCATACATCAGCAGTGATGACAGCAGTAGTGGAATGCATTGCCATGTGCATAGACAACACCCCCAATTAATTTAGTAGTGCATTAATTAGGGATAATTGTTTTGGAGGAAACCTGCGGTTACTTTTCCATGGTTAAATCCTCTATTTTGTTATTGGTTGACAGAATGTGCCATCTGGCCCCCAGCTGAAAGCTCTGAGATTACCACGCACAGATGCTAATAGTGTACATTTACCCTGCGTTTTTATGATACTGACAGAAATCTGTTTTAGTAGTTACATATTTGTATTTTTTTTAAGTTTGGAGAACATTAATATTTATTTTCTGCAAAGACACATTAAACTGATTAAAAGTGACCGTGAAGACATTACGAAACATTGATATGTGAAATAAATGCTGTCCTTTTGAACTTTATATTCATCAAAGTTAAATGTTAAACAGATTTGTTTTAGCACTTCAGCATATTCAGTGGCTTCAACTATTATTATTGATATTTAGTTTATCAGGAAGTTGACACGTTGAATGGAAACGGTGCTTAAATTTGCTTAAACTGTAAGTTAAATTTGCATCTTTGGATGGAAACATAGCTATTAACACGCATGAGAGGACTACGGCCTGAGAAGAGGGTCTTGTGGCGGCGTGACCATGTCTTTGGGGTTACTACAGCAGTGACCTCACAGCCCCAGTGCAGTGTTAAGACGTACACACTGGGTCTGATCCAAGCCGGACATTCCTCCAAAGTCAAGCGGGAACTTTGGAGACAGTCAACCATTGTGTGATGGGTTAGGGTTTTTGAGAGGGTGGACAAGAGGGACTCAAGGGCCGAGAGGGATGTTAATAACACCCCAGTTCAACCCAGCACACACCCACCCTCCAGAAATAGCTGCTGTACATGATTATGCTGTTGCGAGTTCAGAAGACAAAAGTGGCATTCTTGATGAGGGTGTAAATATGGTCCCTCTGATTGGGGCAACGTGACGTGTTTGTTCCAGAAAGCTGTTGCACAACAAGCTATATCTGAGAAAAGGCCACAAATTTCAGAAATTTTGGTCTGAAAGAGAGGAAGTGAGATCATGTCACTCTCGCTTTGCCAAGATCATTTCCATTTTACATGAGCTGGCTCAGTGGAGTCTTCAGTCTGTTGATGTGCATGCTTGAGTCAGTCACATTTCGGTTCTTATTCAAAGCTGTTGATGTGCCATCTAGGACAGCGGTGAAGAATCATCTCTCAACTGGACAGAATGAACAGAGAAGAGCCTGCCGATTTGTTTCTTTTTAAGTAAAAGGGAGCGACTCTAATCTGAGAAAGGTAGATGGGATAATGCAAACTTAAAGCAAGATATTATATTTTGTTTAATTTTTAAAGAATCGAAATAAATAGAGAAATATTTATGCTTTAAAACAGAATACAACAATAATTAAATTTATGCACTCATTATGATTTGTGTGTGTGTGTGTGTGTGTGTTTGTTCTTTAAAAAAAAGTCTTATATTTAAAGCAAAGCAACAATTATTTGATTTTAAAAAATTGTGAAATATTGTTATATTTATTGTTATTATTATTATTATTATTATTATATATTATTATTATATTAACTTTATAATAACTATTGTTTATTTTATTTTAAAATATAATTTATTTGTGTGATGCCAAATTATATTTTTCAGCACCATTACTTCATCTTCACAGTAACATGACCCTTCAGAAATCATTTTAATATGCCGCGCAATAAACATTTCTTAATATTACCAATGGTGAAAACAGTTGCAGTTTGTGGAAACCAAGACGCGTTCTTTTTTCTGGTAGTCTTTGATGAATAGAAAGTTATTCAAAAGAACAGCATTTATTTAAATTTATTATTTGCAACGTTATACATGTCTTTACTATCACTCACTTTAAAAGTTCCTTTAAAAGAAAAATAATACTGAACTTTTTGCACAGTAAAACTGCAATGCGCAATGTGTATCTAATTTAATATTATGTATATACAGTATATACAGTATATATATATTACTTACTTCCCTAATATATAGTACCCAAAAAAACAGTATGCGAGGCGAGTAGTATGTCCGAATTCATAGCATTCCAAATTCAGTAGGCGAGAAGTACCCGGATGACCTACTGCTTCCGCACGAATTCTATAGTAGGCATACCATGGACACTTTCCTATCCCATAAGGCGAGGAGAGGAGGCGTCATATTCGAAAAATGGCGGAAAGTTGAGACACGGCTCTTTTCAAGTGTACGCACCTCAGGAAAAAAACGTTGTTCATTGTAATTAAATTACACTTGTTCAACACAATCTAAATAAACAGATGACTTAATGAAAGTTTAAATTGTCGCGCTGTTGTGATGACACGTGACAACATCAATATGGCGGATGTAGTACGTCCGAATTCCATTCATACTATACCATGGTCAATTTTAAATGTAGTACCTACTTAAGCAGTATGCAATTTTGGACACACAGCATTGGTTTTGATTTGGTTTTCCTGTGTTCCATATTTGGTCGTGTTCCTGTTCTTGTTTAGTTAATCAGTTTATCAATGCCACCTGTGTTCCTCACCTGTCCTGCATCTTCCTCCGTGTACTTAAGCCCATTGTATTCTGTCTTGTATGTTAATTGTTAATGTTTCTATGTTATTTTGTACGTATGTAGCCTGCCAGTCTTCGTGTTTATGTTTATGGATTACAGTTCTCGTCTTTGCCTTCTTTTCGGTGCATCGTAATCCTGACTATATATATATATATATATTTATCTATCAATACAATTTTTTTCAAGCAAATCTGTCTTGTTCCTAGCTCTCTTGAAACGAAAGCAGTCCTAGATGTACCTTTTTCAGGTGCTTGATTTATGAAGTCAAATGTGTACTGAACACTGATGGAATGAGGTGTTTACAAAGCACACAGCTATGCTGAAGTTCAAATGCGTTTGTTTGATCAATCCAGCAGCGAGTCTATATAGAGAAAAACAGCTCTATGACATGATTCAAACATGTTTACATTACCTGTGTCCTTGAATGACTCTTTCCCATGTTAGTCTCTTTGTTTGACTTTCATTAGGTGGTGCTAGATAAGATTGATGTGTGTGTGTGTGTATGTGTGAGAGAATGCCAAATGTAAGGTGGAGTAAGTGTTCACATCCTCTGTCTTTGCCTCCGCATTAGACAATGTAACTTTGATTAATTTACTGTAGTTTGTCTGACATCTGTTTGCCTACTCCCTTGTAAAAATAGCAGTTTACCATGTCAAAGAGAGGAAATTTGCAGGTCTAGTTTTAGTGTCACTTAATGCTTTCTGGAAATCCTTTTTCCTCAAATGTTTTTTTAAAATGTTTTTTTACATTTTCTTTTTTCTTTTTTTTTTTTTAAGATGCCCACAAGGCTTTCGATTGCAACTTAATTTAATTATTTAATTCAAGTTCATTCGATTTCTTTCTGATATAAGTAATCTAATTTCAAATTAGGGCCACAATGTCAGTATATGTGTAAATTAAGAAATACTTTCAGAATGAATGTTCAGTTATGTTTTCGAAGTTTTATTGTCATGTAAATGGATATTCTGGCTATTCTTAATGTATGGACTATTTAAGGAAAATCTTTATGGATCCAGTAGCAAATAAATCATGCAACACTACTGTAATAATCCTGATATAATTATATAAATGTTGTAACTCCCCTTCTAGTTTTATTATAACTGTATTTCCTATACCCTGTTTTACTTAATTAAGTAGCCGATGACGGTTTTGTTGTTGTGTTTGTATATTTCTGTCTATTACTCTTTAACAGACTAGACACCCGTGTGATCCCGTGTGACATTTCATAACCTTGCGACTCTAGTCCCAGGCTGAGTCAGACCAGTTTCCTGTCTAGTATGAGCACTCATGAGGGAATAAACGGTGACGTTTACACCCGAATGCACCAAATTTTTCATTTCCTGTCACTGCCCTCAGGATGAGGTAGGATCAGGTCTGTGATGAGGTTTCTGATTATGTGGTGTCAGTGTTGTCAAACACAGCTGGGGATTAAGGGCAGATGAAGTACATTTCAGGAAACATGACCACTGTGATTTTCCTCAGATTGTTACATCCCTCACGGTCGATCAAAACCCCATTTGCCTCATCGCGTTAAAACAGGACACGTACCTCAACCACTTTCTCCCTCCGCTTTATTGATTTATTTATCTTGTCAGACTGAACCGTCAGCAAGAGAGTCTGAAAAGCAGTTATATACTAGGTATTAATTATTTTACATATCGTGCAAACAAAGATTGAAATAACTCTGTACACAAAGCATTAGGGTTCCAAATGGTGAAACCAAACCCGTGCATGCCTCATTTACAGGCCCAGTTGAGTAATATCTGTTAATTCCAGGCACTGTGAGGGGTTGTGTGTGAAATTTGGGCTAGCGGTAAAGCTGCAGCAGGGGACATCCATTGCCTGGAACTCAACAGATATTGAGTCAGATAGAGGTCGCATAAAATAATCACTCTTTAACATCTCTATTTTTTTTTCTACACGTATAAGTATATGTTGTTTTGTTTAATGCCTGTGTCTGAGTTTAAGGTCGTGGGACCATACCTGGCTTCTCGGACTGAGTTTATTTTTCCTTGGCTACTGCTGATAAAATGCAGCTGTCCAAATGTGTCTCTGAGTGGTGAGCGAGCCACAGAGGGTCGGACGCATCAAGCCTTGCACGCCGACAGATAACGGGTCTGTCCTCCCCCATCCCTTGGGTCGAGAAAACAGCCGTTTGTGACCAGGTCATGATGTTCTCCTAGACCAGCACAACTACATTGTTCCTCTTGGGTTATGTAAACATGAGGGAAATTAGATAATTCTGCTAGAAGGAAACCTGTAAGTTACCCAGGGTTGTGATGTAGTTAACTAAGCTTGGTTCACTTCCCCTGTTAAAAAAAACAGCATATGCTGGTTAGGTATGTTTTTCAAGCATGGGGGCTGGTTTAAGTCCTAAATTGGTCATAAGCTAGTCATGTGCTGTTTAGGACCAGCTCATAACCAGCTTAGGACCAACTTTGCCAGCTTAAACCACCTCAAACCAGTTTCCTTCTTCAGTACACACCGAACCAGCCAAGACCACAGAGATATTCCCCAAAAATGCTAATTCGCTCCAAGCTATTTTTCTGAAGATTCTGAATTTCTCAGCGGGGTCCACAACAACATTACCCTTAATTGAATTTTTCCAGTAAGCAACTGAAGGTTTTTTTTTTTCTTCACATTTCACATCAGGCATTTTTCTAAACAATACAGAAGAAATTATCACAAGACGGTATACGACGAAGGAAGTCGCTTCTGCATTTGTCTTGGATGGTGTCAGAGGACTGTGATTCTGTCTGAGCATGACCATGCACAAGTTCTCTATTTTCAGTTGGGTTTAGCTCAAATGAACTTTTGGTCTGTGTGGGAGCTCTAGAAAAAATGTGATCTTTCCCCTATTCTTTTGAAAAGAAACATTTGTTCAGTTGAAACCGTACAGTCTCAGCTAACACTTTCATGTATTGTTGAAGTTATTCTTGGTCAGACATGCAGGGCCAGCATTTCCTCTGGGTCCTTTCTTTTTTTAGAAGTCACATGCAAGCCTGAAATGTGGGTCGTATCAGAAACCTATTATTTCTTTAGCTAGTCGAATGGCCTTCTTCTATTCCAACTAGATCAGTTCATAGACACCCCTGAGACTAGCTAAGAATAAAGGTCAGAAACAAACCAAAAATAAACGTCCGCTTCCATAAAAGTGTCAAAGCAAGAGGTTTAATCCTTGATTAAAGAGAGAAATTTTGTCTTATGTGGACTGTTCTTATTTGTAATGTTAATTACTTGGTTTTAAATTTGTTTTATTTATTTTGCAATAATGCATTTTTATTCTCAAGGTACCTCTGGTTAGTGCAGTAAAAAGGGGGCACTAGTGTATTTAAAGGGTGATTTTTATAAAAATAATTATACCTAATTATACATACATTTTACAAAAAAGTAACACTTTACTTAAAGCCTTGAATGTATAATGTATTAAAATTATAGTTTTAATGGATAAATTATTCACCTTATAATGCATTGTACAATCTCATAAATAATTGTAACCACAGTTATAACACTATGCATTTTAAATCTGGTTATAATTATTTACGGCAAGATATAATGTATTACAACGCACATAGTATATATTCAAATCTGCTTTTTTATATGAAAATCTGTATGATTCTCTTTCTTGTTAGTTGCTGCTAGTCAAAGGCTTTCTGCGCACTTTGTGTAGACATAATGTAGCTCTGAAATCAAAGACTAAAATAGAGTGTCCATTGATTGCTGAGTGAGATCTCTGTCTGCTGGCTCTCTTGTGTAATTGGAGCCTTCAATCAATAAGAAAGCATGAGATCAGGATTTCCGAACTGAAACAACCTCATCAGCTCTCAGGACGAATATTGCTTCCAAACCTCCTCAGAAATTCACACATCCAGTTTAGCGTTCCTGTGATAGCTTTTCCGCTTCTGTTTAAAAAAGACATGTTCTCTTTTATGGACTGTAAGCCTGTGTAAAGCCAGCTATCGATGGTGGAATGTTGATGGTAGTCGATGATGCTCGTCGAGTCCTTTAAGGACTGTTTCTCACGAGATAAAAGCATTTTATTCTTTTCTGTCAGAAATGAACAGCATTGCTGATGGCCTTTTGAACTTTGATGGTACATTTGTCAAGCATTCACTTTTTGAAGCGAGTATTGTAGCTACGTACATGTTTTCAGTTACTCTTCTGAGGTCAAAGATCAAAGGTGAAGTTTATCTGTGGTGACTTTCTGTATATCGTCAGTGATTCATTTAGCCTTTTTTCTACTTCTCTAGGAGGGGAGGATGATGAATTCAGACTCAGCAGGTAGGCAGACCTTTATTCCCATTCCCACTTGCAATCCTATTTCTGGTCTCATTCCAGTTTCTATTCCACTGATTCTGTTCCTATTCCTGTTCTTATTCGTATTCCTAGTTTCCTGCTCTGTTTAGTTTTGAAATCCTTTTTACAGTAAAAGTCTAAAAAAAAAATCCGGTAGCTGTGACTGCCAGAATTTGAGAACATGAAATATGTGACATTTTAGGCTTTACAGTTTTAAATCAAAATGTCTATTAAATACCGTATTTTCATTACTTGATATAATGTTAATATACCAACCTATTACAGTGCTGAAATCTGTTTTGTACCTTTGAAACTGATAACCACCAAATGCAAGTGGTGATGAAAAAGTCACATGATGAACCAAAGCCCATCACAAGCAGCTTTTAAATATGAACTTATATAGAAGGTGCTCAGTGTCATTCACACAAACACTAAACACCATCATGGTGAGACTTATTAAAGTGAAATATGCAATAAACATTAATTTAACAACATTACATGTAACATACAACACTAATTAACAAAGCTGATAAGAAAAAACTATGAAGGAACATAGTTATTTCAAAGAAAAAACATAAATTTGAAATGCAATACTGGGAATTCTGGGATTGTCAGTTAACGATTTTTCATTATAAATTTTGTTGGAATTTGCCATTAACCATTTAACAGGTTTTTACCGTAACATTTTTAGAGTTTTTACTGTTTTTTTTTTGTTCCAAAAATCTTTCCACTCTTACAGTATTTCATTTTTTTATCACTTTTTTATGTCCATGTTTGATTCCAATTAATTTTCTATTTCCATTCCTGTTTCCATTAAAACCTTTTTCTTTGTCATTTCCGTTGATTTTTTTCCAGCTTCCTTTCCTGTTGGCAATCCTGTTTTTATTTTCAATAAGAAATTTTTACACTTTCCGTTACAGTTCCATTCCCCCCCACACACAGAAGTACTTACTCATGAATCGTCCCTTCACAAGCATCCATTTCCATGACTGACAGTAAAATTGGATTTCTGGGAATGACTTCTCAAGTCTTTCCAGTATGTCAAAGCTCGGCTTTCCAAAAATAATGACAGGCTGTTTTCACTTTATGCCACACACGCTGGTCTAAACACACGTTCACAAAAGAATCAACCACACCACAGAAACCACACAGCACGGCCTTATATGAACAGATGATAATGGATAGAAATGAGAGAAAAGACAACGTTTTAGATGGCTATTTCTCCCTGGCTGTATCTCCCTCATTAAGGCTCATATCCATTAGTTTGTGGTTGCAAAAGGTTTTATAATGTACTGCCTAGCATTGTGAAATAGTTTTTTGTTTCATGCTTCTGTGGCATCTGGAAACATGAGATAGATGTCTGGAGAAGGAAATGGTAGTTTGTAATGTTTTGTTAAAGATTATTTTTAAAGGTGGTTTGATAACTATGTGAAAGCATGTAAAACAACATTAGAAAATAGAATGCGGTTTCATGTCAGCAAAATGATTGTAAAACCAATTGCCAATGTTTTTGTCTATTGTACAAAGAAACAATCCTCTTTGTACGAGAGCTTGCTGTTTCCAACCAAAGGTGCAAATTTAACTGGTATATCGTATAAAACATTTGTGAATAAAGCACAGTTTCTGAGTCGAAGAAAACCAAAAACATTACTTCTTGATAAACTAGCTCTATTATCACTAAGAAAAGAAGGAGAAGCCAATTACTCGCACATCACAGCAAGCAGATGAAACACAATAAACGCTGTCATTGCTTTCGGAGGTGGATGCCTGCTGTTTGGGAACACAGACAATTATACAGAAATACTTTGATGACAGAATTTGCTCTGGCATTTCAGAGCAACCCAAAAAACATTTCTGAATTTTTTCAGTAAATATGTGTCCATTGCTTACAAGATGTGCATTTTTCATTCTACACCAGCATTATTTAGTGCACTTTTTTACAATTTATGCGCAACTTGGCATTTCCTTTTGGAGTTTTTTTAATGTGATATTTTAAAATGCGCATAAAAATAGGTGGATGGGAACATAGCTAGTGTCGTGATTGACAGTGTCAGGCATCAGACTCCACAGGCGCTAGCCCGAGTGAGTAAGTGTCTGAACAGCTTTGCATTGTGTGTTTATAAAGGACTCAGGTTTACCTTGGACTCCCAGTGAGAGCCATTATCAGGAGTCCCGTCGCGTTAATGTTATTGAGCAGCCTTGGGTAAGTGTGTGGATGTGTGTAATGGGCCCCTGGAGGCACCCCTGAGGTCGGAGGTCATGTCACACAAGGCCTTGAAATGCCCTCTCACATAACCTCACACGCTGCGTTTGTACGATACCCCAGTGCTGCATATATCTGACCATCAGTATGTGTGCATTTGTAGGAACGTGGCTATAGGTCATACGTCCTTGATAATTTTGTGTTTGTTGTGCGATGGTTGATGTTTAAGCTATTGTAGCACTCTTATTCTTAACTTTACTCATTTGTGTTTAACATTTATGAGGCAAACACAATTTACATTCACATGAATTAAATTAATGATAGTGCTTTTGTGCTCTTGCAATAATTTATACAATCAAGATTCATTACCCAGTACAGCTGCTGTATGTGTGTGTGTTTTATAGAAGGTCATTCCACCCCAGATCCTGTCTGGTCCTGTGTCTCAGAGACCAGCAGAGGTACAGAACATGTTCTTCACTCCCTCCACTGAGTTAAATTTAGCTCCTGCCTGCTGTATTGTGGAGCAGATGCACAGCCTGTGTGTTTGAGGAAGAATCAGTGGGACATGAGAGAGAAATATTAATGTGAAGAGCTGAAAACAGAAAGAGAAGGGTGAGTGTTTATTCTGCCCTTAATGAGTTGTTACTGGATGGCAGGTATTCTGATTGGCCTATACTGTCTCTGCATTGACTAAGATGAACCTGTTCTCTGTCTCTGTTCTGTGCTGCAATAAAGATATTCATATTTACAGGAATTTCACCATGTTTAAGGACTGTTGTTAGGCTGAACATAGAGCAGAATGATTAACAAAATATAAATCTGCATAAGATGCATGTTGTTGCCTCGTTGTGTCTTCCTTATCTGTCTTAATAGATCTGCGTTGATGTGGTCACCATTGCTATATGGATGTATGTATGTATGTTCAGTATGTAATGTAAGATTTTCCACACTCTTCTTTTGTTGTCCAGTTGGTGTCTCTCAGATTCATGTGCAGAAAAAATTCCATCTGTGTTCAAAGCCAGCTGGAGGATTTTACCCCCAACACATCTCACCTCGAGAATTAATATTCTGCAGTGCTGTATTATCTTTAGAGATGCTTAAGCGCTTACGGACCACATTGATCCCAAAATTTCTATTTCATCTGGACTAATCCAATCTACATCTATTCACTGTGATATTCCTATGACCTAAAAACACACCCCATATTGTGTCCCTTGTGTATGCGTGTATCATAATAGTTGAGCACACATTCAATCCTGTCATTTCTTTCTTATTAATTGAAGGTTTTTGAGTCTCACAGAAGAGGAGGAATGTTTTTTTTCCAAGTGTCCACTAGCTTGTTTTCCATTGCCTTAGGACATAATGTTTTACCAAGCAGATTTGTGTGTGCGTGTGAGCATGCATGCTCTTTGGTGGCATGCATCTGTTCATGCATGTTTGCACATTAATATT
>JAUYWG010000044.1:12297968-12354864 GCA_034779775.1 Enteromius afrohamiltoni
AAGGTAGTTCATTCACTAAATTTCTTATTTTGTATGAATTTTTTGATATCTGTTTAGACATTGCTCCAAAATGACAGTCTATCATTTTAAAACATATTTTCCACTTATAATCGAAGAGCTTTTCTTTTTTAAAATAAATATTTTTTTCTTTATTAAAGAAATAAGTGCTCCTAAAAGCATTTCGATACTCAAAGCACTTCACATTCAAATGGAATCCCTTCTGTATTCTGCAGTCATGACCAGAGAAACTAATGCTCTTAGAGATTTTCTCAAAAAAATTTCTCTCACTGTCCTTAGAGAGAAATCTCTTAGAATTATATAGAAAATCTCTCATAGATTATATACTTGCCATGAAGAAAGTGCAGCAGAAAACTGGAACATCTGTCATTTACATTGGTTGTTCATTGTGTGTGTATTTATTAAAGATTTGAGATTTCATCATGCGTTCAGCTATGGGTTTAGTATTTGTAAAAACAACAGAAAGCATGAATTTATATTTAATCAGAAAGCTTAATGCACAAGCAGAGGATGTGTGGAAACACCAAAATATTAAGGAAGAATACACACTCACACAGAAAGACCTACATTCACTATTGTCAGCTATTAAGTGCATCTCGCGTGAGATGACATTGCCTGTCAGTACAGGACCTGATAGAACACAGAGTGATATTTCCAAACTCTCTGGCACTTCAGGCATGTGTTCCCCTTGGAAAACTCACTGAGCCTAATCTTGCACACAACCACATACATACGTTTTAATATGTTATGAGTGTAGAAAATTGTGTATTCCGCCACATACGTGCGGTAATGCTTGCACAAGTCCAATTAGACTCATCTTGTGTGGGATTTAGATTTGATTAAAAAATAACGCTCAATAAAAAGAGTTGTGTGGGACAGCATATTTTGCAGGCAGTAAAAAAGAAGCTCTTGGCTCTGCAGTTAACAGCGCATCGCATTTAAAACCACACCGTGCTGTTACAGTAAGACGCTATAAGAGATTCTCTAGCGTAAAACTGTTGGATGTTTGTAATAACTGGAGAGAGTTTTGAGAGTCTCAGAGATTCCACTTTAGTAGGATGTCAATTTAGTTTGTTTCTAAACGAAAGTCGCTTAATTAGCCTGCTGTGCAAGTGTTGAGCACATTTAATTGGACTGCTAATTCAGCACTCTAAGCTTTGGCAGACAGCCTACTCTGTTCCTACAACAAACCGCACACACAACCCTCATCCCTCCCATGGAATTGTTGGCATCAGGGTGTGTTTTCCAGTCGACTGTGGCACTGGCTCTTGCCCACTTGGGTGGCACTGAGATTCCCGGCCCCCCGACTCCTGCATGGTAATTTGAGGGGTTTTAAGGTACTTCAGTAAACAGATCTGGCAACATTTGTTCTGGATGTTATAGTGTTTGTCAAAATTATTGTTTATCTTATGTAGTTTTTATTATTATAATGTTTTATTGTTATGTTTATTATTTTACTTTAATTACTCTTTTTATACTTTTTGGTTTTAATATAAATTATAAAAATGTTAAATATTTAAATAAATATATATATCAAATTAAATATACAACATTTTCTTTATATATATATGTGTTACTAAAATGTGTTACTAAAAAGTATGATTTATGTATATTAATGTTATATATAATTACATTGTGTATACTGTGTGTGTATATATGAAAAATATATAGACAGATGAATAAATTATTACATTTGGATTATATAAATTGGGGTTTGTAATGCTCTAAAATATAAATTTTAGGTGTATGTTTAAAAAAAATTCATCAAACTGTGTCCAGTTTTTAAGAATATATTGTATGTTCAATAAATTAGTATTTCACACTTCTTGGTAAGCTTTGGGTTATTCTTTTGTTATTTTGATGTTTGGTTAAAACAGTGGCTAACAAAATTGTACAATTTCTGTAATGATGGTTGGTACTTTCTGGTCCACACAAAGGCACAGACTTTATGTCTTTCCCGAAGTCTACAAGAGTTTATCCTTTCTATCTGCCTTTGCCCCTTGGTGAGTGTTTTGTAGTTGATGCTGTGTTTGTGGTCTGTACTAGAATGTCTATTTATAGTTCAGACATCAGTAAACCCTCTTTAGAAATGCAGGCCTAGCTTAAATGTGCTCTTTACCTCATAGTGTAGTACATGCTTAAATGGGCACTCTGTAATATTCTCTAATGGATCATGTGTACATTGTGTGTGTGTGTGTGTGTGGCATAAATGTGCTTTTTGTAATGCGCTGTACAGGGCAAAATTTAACTTAATTTGTGTGAGAGGATGCTTAGGGATGACCTGATTATGGAGAAAAAAAGATACACATATACATTCTTTATATAGATAGATATATCTGCATCTGTGAAATCCACCAATGACCGTTCAAAAGGCCAGAGGGGGCTGATTTTGAGAAGGAGGGGGGTTGTGATAGAGCAGGATATTTTGTCCCGCTGAGCCTCAGGAGAAAACAGCTGCTCTGGGTGGCCAACACAAACACTGGGTTCTTCTGGATAGTAGAAACACTTACATACACATAAACACACTTCCTCTGCATCCATTAGCCATTGTTTGGCCCCAGCCCATCCCTTCAGCCCCAGTAATCCTCACCTCTATGATAATAATCTTGCACCATTATTAAGTGCTTTAGGAACCAATTAAAACTACTCCAGGGATGGAAACAATGTATTGGTGTGTTTATGTTGTGGAAGAGAGATCCAAAGATGGGACACTCTGTGCAGGGCAGGACTCAACCGAGGCTCCAGACAGCCTCTGACCCATTTGACAGGCTTTTTGGCTGTCTGATGAGAGTGATGCCATTAGACTCATTGCTCAGTGTCTTTTAGGAAAACCCTAAAAGAAAAATGTGGGTTTAGTATAACAAATAGTTAATAATGGTTGTAATGGTTGACACAAAGTGTCGTACATAGCCCTAGTTTTTTCTTATTTCATATGCAAAAAGTGGATGCTTACATAGAAGTCCCCTTGTTCATTCAGGGTCAGGAAGATGTGGAAAAGTTTATTTAAAGAACATTAGAAGTCAAAGCCCTTGTGAAAGGAAACAAATTAGCCTGTTAAACTGCTCAAAAGTTCGGAAACAGCAGGGAAACATCAGTTGTAGGATATTGGGCATGTTTGGAATTAGGGGAAGTCTGAAGATGAGTTTTTCTCCAAGGGACATCTAAAAGATGTGATTCGTGGTTGCAGAAGACAAGAGAGCAAGGAAACAGTGTTGTATTTACTGGAAACTTGAAGGGGATTTCCTTCTAGATCATGTTTTGACAGAGATGAGCCTTGATGTGCAGAGAAGCCCCTATACTGAAAGTTAGATCAGTGATTATGTCCATCTGACCTTGTGGCCCTGCATTCCTCGCTCGTCACTGAACGACCACAAGCCTGTAATTATTTACCCAAACTAAAATTCACACACATGCTCAGCTTTCTCTTCAGCACTGTCAAAAGATACATTTTTCGTGGGCAAAATCCAGTCGTTTTGATAGGAATCTACAGGATTTGGAATTTCATGGAGGGCAAAAGACTGCGTTTAAAAGTAGCAGGTTTATGAATTCTCCACGCTGACCAATAGAAAGATATTTGGTTACCTCTGTGTGAATTGTGCACCATTGGCAATAAAATATTGACCTTTTGCCCCTGAAATTTGTGGCGCTTTTAAGGCAGTAAATGTATTTATTTTATTTTATTTTTGTTGCAATGTTAATTTCCTGTTATGTTAATCTATTACGCAACATTAAAGCTATATAATGTGATCCTAAAGTTTAAATGTGTGAAGTATGAGTATTAAAAAAAAGAAAAAGGAGGGAAAATCCTTAGCCTTATGCAGAAGCTGAGAGTTGTGCCTTTCTTAAGTCCCTGTTTCCCATTGATTCTGTGGATGTCTGCCTGTCCTAATTCTATCCCATTACACGCTCGCGCTCAATGGCATGTTTGCTCACAAAAACAGGTCTCCTGTTGATTGGCTGCTCTCTGTAAGGCACTTGGGGGTTGATTTGTCCTGTTTTTTTGTGGGACAAGTGAAGGACATATTTCTAGAACATTTTGCAATGTGGTCAGTTGCAGTTGGGAATATATTCAGAAAGTAGTACAAGATGCCAAAGGCCAGTGGCACCCTGTGACGCTCACGGGTCTCTGATATGAATATTCATTAGGGTCTCCTGAGGGGCCCCAGTGACTCGATATGAATTCACTCTTTCACACAGATGAGCAGTTAGCTGATAACCACGCTAACATGGAGTGACGTTTGGGGCCACGCACAGGTTACACATTCATACAACTTTGAGCTTGAATTTTTGCTGGTCATTTAATGGCAGACAATTTTATTACTTTTATTTGAATTTTTTGTCGCATATAATGAGAATCGTCCTTGTTGTTTATGGTTGATACAGGCTTTTATTCAATTTCTTCACAGCCCTGTGCTTTTAAAATGTGTAAAACATAAATCCTCTCTAGGATGTATATAGAAATGTTAACACTTCTTCTTGAAGTGTGAGACCTTAGTGGCGCTGACACCCTTTCAGCGCCAGACTGGCTCCAGCACCACTGTTTACCGGGTAGAGTTACTCCAACGTTTTATTTTGAGGTTTGAGTTATTTTCCTCTCGGTTTGTGTGCTGAGGAGGTTCAGGCTCTGTTGCAGTGCCGTATCCGGTTTAACTGTGACCCACCTAGGATGGAATTGTGGATCAGACTCACTGCTTTAACCCTGTGTTCATGGGTTTCCCTTTCTCTCCACACCTTGCGCCAGTCATGTCACCACTGTAACCTACTGACATAAATCTCCAACGTTAAACTTCCCTCTGAAACACCCCCCTCTGAGAAGGAGCTGAGCCAGTGTAATGGCTGACACTGGAATGTGTGTGTGTGCATGTGGGAGAATGCATATGTGTATATGCACACTAAAGAAAGACTGTGTGTGTAACTGGATACGTATGTAAGTATGTAATATGCTTTTTGCGGATTGTAAAGTGTTTTTTGTGGTAGTTGTTATTCAGCAAAAATACATGAAACTGATCAAAATTGGCATTTCTGTTTCAAGTAAATAATGGTCTTTTAAATGTTGTTATCATTAAAGAATCATGGTTTGCACAAACAAATGGTCATTTTTTATAAACCAGTGCCAAATCAGTATATTAGAATGATTGTGTGCCACTAAAGTCTGGAGCAATGTCTTCTAAAATACAGCTTTGCCATCACAGGAATAAATTACATTTAAAAAATATTCAAATAAAATTTACTGAAAATTTTAATAATATTTCACAATATTTTACTGTTACTTTTGAGATGAGTGGGATAAGGAATAAGGGATAATTTTAAGGACAGGTTGGGTGGTATGGGTACATTTAAGGTTGGTGTATGGGATGGGTCAACAGTGTAATTATACATGTAATTACAGAAATTAATTATAGATGTAATTATATAAATAGGTTTAAAAAATATAAAGTATAAAAAGTACAATATAAAAACATTTATGTATACAAGTGCATTGTACCAAATTATTAATTTAAATGTGAGTACTGGTGCGACCTAATATAAAGGCCATATTGTAATGGCAAATATTATTATCTTCCCCAGCAGTAGGCTATTTCCTCTATGAAGTTGGAACAGACTGAGAGAGAGAGAGAGAGAGAGAGGGAGAGAGAGAGATGTTGTAGTGAAGGTACCATGCGCCTCTGCATTGCATTAGTGCTGGAAAGTTCACACAGCTGTCATATTGCGCTGATTAGAGACGCGGGAAAATCTCCGAGAGCATGAGACATATCCGAGTGGATTCTGCGTCCGATGCAGCCTCGTGTCGGAGCGAAATATAAACACGCTTCGCTGTTCTCCTGCTGCAAGGTGACGCAGCGCCGCGTATCAGGTGGAGTGACGACAACTGCGGCACCGGAGCGAGTCCGAGCGGCGGATAACGGTCCTCTCCGAGGCAACCCGGGCGCGGCGCTGATATGTGTCACCGTTCACGATGACAACGAGGCGAAAGTCCAGCAAACTGCAGCTTCGGCGGTCAATCAGCGAGCAACTGCGCGAGTCCACATCGAAAGCTTGGGATTTACTGTGGAGAAACATACGGGAGAAGCGACTGGCAGGTCAGTGGCAGGACACGAGTCAACTTTTAGAAATAAACGACAATGCATCGTCTATTTAATCATACAATGCAATTGAATACATACTACCGGGCCTGGGGAAGGTCAAGTTTTTAGGTCATTATGTGCCCTCTTGACTGCGATGGATTTTAATAAGCTTGCATGTGATGGATGCTCGCACTGTCTATAAATAATTAAAATCAACATTGACATTGCCCTCCACCGGTCTGTTGTGCGCGTAAAGACGCGGTTGCGCGTAATGTCATTAGCTGATGTCTGCTACCTCTCAACTCGATTAAATGCACTGCATTCCTGCACAAAAACTAATCGGGACACTCGATCCGTGTCACGTTTTGCACCTATTTTAAATCTACTCACACTCTCAAAACTAGTATATTTTGGAGTAGTGTTTTTTTCTAGAGTATTTTGGTATTTTAAATGTTTTAGTTTGTTCTTCTGACGTTTTAGATTAGACGTTTATAATATAGTTCTCATCCGTCTCATGCAGCAGTATAGTAAAGTTTTCATACATGCTCTCGTTTTACACCTATGTTGTCCTTTAGTCTTTTATCAGCTCTATCATGTAGAAATGTTCCATCTTTAAGATTAGTCTTTTTACCTGAGCTTTCTGCATCTCGAGTTAAACAGTATTAGGAGAATAGAGTCATTTTTTTCACACAGGTTACAATTTGTGAGAGATTGTTAAATTTCATGGCGTGAGTGATTTGCATCAAAACCCTTGTTTTATTTACAGTCATGGCTACCTTTTCTTGTAAATTGCTTTTAAAATCCACTTGGTTCAGAAATCTGAGGGGGAACGTGAATAGTATATTTCAGTATTTTAGTGACCTATATTGAGCTTGAGAATCTTTCTTTGGATACCTTTGGGAATAATGTAATTCTAGTAAAATTGAGTCCATTATAACAAGGCTCTGCTGACTCTGTTGTGGCTTTAAGTGAGGAAATGACAGGAAAAGTTCATTTAAAAGCAATCTGAACTCACTGAGTGCTGTACAGACTTTCTCTTCTTCAACCCACTAACCTTAATTTTTTCTCTTTTCAACCCGAAGGTTCATTTCTGCTCCTGCACTCATCCTTTGGGTAAACATTGCATGTAAAGATTAAAATATATTAAATTCACAGTGTTTTGTAGTTGTGTGGATTTTAGTGGATATAGAATTCGAGGACTCTCGTTACTGATCAAATATATGTGGGATTACTGTAAGCAGTGTCCCCCTGATTTAGACCATGAACAACTCACCTCTGTTTGACCCGCACTGGATTTAGCTCATAAGCGAATGCCCGTAATGACACAGGTTTGTTTTCATGGATCAAGTTCATGTTTAGGTAATTTTGGCACTGCCCTTATGTGGGTGTCTTGAATTCTGTAGCCCGAGGGAAGTCCTTAGATGAACTGAGTGAATTGTGAATGACTTTTTTAAAACTAGTTGCATTCCATGAACACCAGATGGCAGTCATTGTCGGATTCCCTTTCAACTGCGTCTTCCCAGTCTTGTCCGTGCTTGCTTCAAACACTCAAGGTGGGAAAAAAAAGACATTTGACATTTTTGATTCTTAACATTTTTACAGTTCAGTAGAAGTGCTCGGCCAGGTCTGGAACTGTGGGTTTAAGCTTAACATGATACTGTGTTTTTTTAGTGTCCATAGGCACAAGGTGTTTATTAGGCCAGGATTGCAGATGCTGATGCAGTACTTCTAAACTTTTATGTTGTTGTTGCTGAGTAATTTACATTATAACATCATAAAAGGACATTTTGTTTAATTATTGGGATATATTTCAGCCCAAACTGCAAATGATAAGGACATGAAGTTTTTCAGAAATACATTTGTATTACTTTTTTTTTTTTACTGTTTTTTTTTTTTTACAGTTTTACAGAATGATTCATTCTAAATAAGTACAAAATATATTTAAATGATTACAGTTGTAAACGAGAGTCCTCAAATATAATTTATTCCTTTCAAGATCAATTCCCTAACACCCAAGACCAATCAAATTTGCGCATTCCTGGTGGCCAAACATCTTGTTGTCTTGACGTTTGAGCGTGTGCTTTCTCTGTGCTTATTTTCGGTTTCCTTCTGTTTGCTGTGCATATTATTGTAGACAATTTTGATGTGAAATATTTAGCAGATGTCTTGAGATCTCTGAGGATATTGCTGTTCTTTCTGACATTTGCAATATCTCACTCCTTCCAATTCCACGTCACTTTTAAGATTTCCTTTCTATCTTATGGTATGTTGGAGTGGTGTTTTTTCCCAAGGTGCACCATTCATTTCTCTCTCTACACACGTACACACACTGTACTTGAGAAACACACTTGAAAATCACACTGAAGCAGGTTTTTGGCTGACATTCAGTTGGCTGCACTGTGCTTTCTAGCCTCCCAACCCTATTGGCTCCTCTCGCGGTCACACGACCATAAAGTGGGTGGTGCAGATGAAAATGTGCACTCAGATCAGAGCTGACTTCATGCCTAGGTGTGTTTGGGTCTGTATACTTGTCAGTGTTGAGAGTACATAACAGAAGGAGCACGGTTTAAAGTGTATTTCAGTGCAGATTCAACTGTATGAGTAAAAAGTTTAGGAATAGATAAGTGTTACATTTATGGAAGCGCTTTTGCGTGCCTCTGTACCTGTGGACAGTGGAGAGATGGGCCCAATGTTGACCGACCTCTTAGATGAATCCATGGACAGTGAGTGTTTGGGAAGCATGACTCCAGAGACTCAAGATATATATCTCAGACTGGACAGCCACCGCAGGCGTTCTGGACTACGCCTGGCCCGAATCATAGCTAGGCAACAGCTGCTGAAGAAGATATCCCAAGGTATGAAAGGTGCTTTGGGTAACACTTCGGACTTTTTTTTACGTTGTCATTTACATTATTTCTGTCTACATCAGCAGTGCGCTGTAGCTTTGTCTCAGGTGTTTATATCGAAATCTGAAAACATTTGATTGCAAACTTTGGTATGTCAGCAAATTTCAGTTGAAGACGTTGTTGATATTTCAGAAATTCAAATGTTAGATTATTAGGGCCCTTGTGCCCTCCGTTTATTGTCATTGTCGTCTAGTAAAAAATTGGGATATTAAAGTGACATAGTACTTCCATGTTTTTGAAACCTTCAAGCCAAACATGATGCAGAAATGATGCAAGATGTTTTCATTTTTCAATCTTGTTTACTTGAAAATGATGCACTTTTCTTTCAGCTTTGACGCTGTAAGCCGATCCTCTGTTTTCAGTCGTAATACTAGCTACAAGACAAAGTTTTCTTGTATTTTCTAGATGTAAAGAGCCTTTGTGTTTCTGGCACTAGAGAACAGCCTGTCCAAATCCACAAGTATTATCCACAAATCACCAGCATTATTAATGAATAACCCTTTTATACTTCAAGCATATGATAGCACAGCACATGACAAGTCTATATCTGTGTGCGCAGTATTGTTTCAAAAGGTTAACACCAGTGTTTTGCTTTCTCTGAGCTTTGGACCGCTCATTAACAAGAAGGATTATTATGATTTGTTAAATATGTTTGTAATAATACTACTGATGTTTAGCTTTGTTTTGACAGTGAAACGCTTTAGAGGTCAATAGAAATGCAGTGTGTGGCAGCTTTAGTTTTGCGTACACACACACACACACTCACTTTCTCTCGCTCACGTGGCAGCAGGAATGTTTGGACTGCACGCCGGTTATTCTGTCATTCGGCTCATGGAGGTCTGGTCGGCTGTAGAGCTCTGGTGAAATCACAGGCTTGTCCAGTCATGACTGGGGCATGTGCATACATATCATGCTCCATCTGTGGAGACAACATCATTCATTTAAAATGATTTATATTTCACACTTAATAAGGCAGTTTGACCCCCATTGCACTGAGGCTACTGGGAGATTTTGACATTTATTAAAAAAAATCAACTTTTGAGGTAGATTCTCTCTGATTGTGTCTCAGATCTTAACCTGGCCTTCTTTTTCCTGACTGCAGACTAAGTGTTAGCAGCTGTACCGTGAGCGGTTCCAAGAATACCCCATTCCATCAAAAACCGGGCCTGGTGCCTGTCATCCGCAGCACTTTGATAAAGCAGGTCTGCCACTGTGAAATGGTTTGAGCTAAATGTGGACTGAAGGCAGTGCCGTCAGATTAAAATATGAGCATCTTAATTTGAGTCCATTTAATTATATGGATTGCACTTTCTACAGTCAATCATAAATATGCTTTTGGAGGGGTCTTTTGTCAAGGAGAGGTCAGAATATGTCAGTTTCAATTCTAATTCGCAAGCTCTTGATTTAAATACGATTCACAAGCTCTTGATTTTATTTGATTTCAGTTCACATGTTGTCTGTTTGATTTGAATCTGGTTTGATTCCGATTCTCAATCACTCTATTCATATTTTAATTAGAATGTTAAATTTGCTTTCTCAGCTTGTGTTGTAAATTATACAGGGCAGTGTTTCAAACTGGGGTCCGTTCTTCGTACCTTGCTAACTCAGTTAGCTGGATTTGATTGTTGTGGATTCGTCCTGATCTTGGATTGTTTTGTTCTTCGAGGCTCATCCAGGACAGGTTTATTTCATGTAAACAGGATTTAGGCTGCGCTCCTGACGGGTTATGATTGGTTGAAATGGTGAGATCACACCTGATTGGTTAGAGAGTACTGACTGACTCACATGGGAAAAGAAAATGATCTTGCAAGAAAGTGTGTATATATATATATATATATATATATATATATATATAACAAAGAGTCTTCTTTGTTAAAGTTTGAAATTTACAGCGCCGTTTTAGTGCCACAAAAAAAAATCTAAAACTACGAGATTAAAGTCGTAATATTTCGAGAATAAAATCTTTAAAGATTAAAGAGCACCCGGAGATATTCTTTGCTTTTAAAATCTGGCAGTTTTATAGCGAAATACTGACAATATGTATATAATAACATGACATATATATTATAGCCTGACATATAGCTGAAATGGCTTTAGTTTAAGCGGCAATGTAAATCAATAATTTTCCTGATTACAGTGAGACTTCATTATAAATGAGTCTAGCCTGTTTTCCCTTCTAATGTTCCTTCACTTTTATATCTTGCTGTACACTTCAAACAAAGAGGAAAAACACATTCATTTGAAAGCTGAGCTGTTTTATATCAAAAGCAACAAAGCAGAACATTATTGCGATTGCTGGGTGTCATGTGCTACAAATAATGAATATGTATATATAATACAGCGATCGTAAAGAGCTCGAACAGCTCATGACTGTAAGACACAATATAAAACTGAAGCTGAGACTTTGTTTAAAAAGTTCTAAAGGGACTTATTGCTATTGGGTGGTGCACTTTAACGAATCAAATGGAATACATTAAATATTATTTCCAAGCATATGTCCCTGCAAATATTACACTCGATATAATTTCTGCTAATAATCCCACATAAATGTCTTTGTGGTGTATTAAAAAGGGTTAAATAAGAGAGCTAGCGCCCCCAAATGAATGTGGACTGAGTGTGTGAGCTGATGTTAAAAGTTGTTCTTGTTTAGTCTTTTAATAAATATCATATTCTTGATATTAAGCGGTTTATACAAGATCATTAGCTCACTCTTTTGACATTTCTTCAACCAATCAAAGGGGTTGTGATCAGTGTTTCTACTATGGATACATGTCGCCTTTTAAACCAACGCACAATAATCCCAGACAACTCAATCCAGCTATACTAATCATCAACAACAGGTGTACTCAGAGAACCGGATTAGTGAGCTCATAGTTAGCGCAATGATCTCATCTTAGATGTTTCAATTCATCTCGAATGTAGCAAGCGACGTACAAAGAACGGACCCCGAATTCAGTATTCATCAAAAGAACCAGCTCGAAATGTTTAATTTATCAAAAATAACTCTCACATAAGCATCATGCCTCGATCAAAATTGTCTGGAACAACAGTTTGTAAACTAGAATTGTAATTTCAGTGAATTGTTCATTTAATTTGTGGTTCACAGCTGTGACAGTTATGTACAAGCCTGCCAAGAACTTTCATATTATTTTTGTATCGGAAAGAAAAATACTTTTCACCTAAAAGCAGTCTTCCTCCACGTACAGCATACCAGATTCCTGACTGCACGTAGGTTGTGTCTTTATAAGGAAATCCACCAAATAGCTTACACAATGAAATATTAGATCTAACTATTAATACACAAAACATTTTTGCCTCATTTCACAGTAGAAAATAAAAGCAAATAGTTATATAGATATGTTTGAAGTAGGTTATGATGAGTATCCTTATCTAACCGTCATTTCTAAGTGTGCAGGGTGGATGCCTGGATGCTGAATATGTACGTTTGTCATATCATGAGCTGCTGTGGCATGTGTGCTGTTGCTCAACAGCAGTCAGATCAGAAGGGGTTGGGCTTCAGTGATTCAGTTCAGCCAACATTTATCTCCTGTACATACAGTACAGCTAAGCATTCATCAAAACAATGACACACTAAAGGCGGGAACTATCCATGTTATTTTTTGGAATAGCACACATTGGTCGAAAGGGTGGTGGTACTTTGGTATTTTATTTAGTAAGTTGCGAGGTAGCATATTGTATAGTGATCCAAAGAAGGAGAAGAAAGTCAGAGGAGAATGGACCTAGGCCATTATGACATCATTGTGTTGTATAACATGATCACTGGAAATTGATTTTGAATGCTAAATATTCTCTTAATGTAAGTCAAAAGAGCTTTTAAAACTTTAATCACTTATTTGTAAAAGTGTACATTTTATCATAAAGCAAAAAAAGTACATAGAATATTAAAAAACTATATACATATATATATAAAAGCTGTATGTGAGGGATTTAAATGCAGTGCACTCTTTCTAGAAAGATGGAATATTAAGATTCTGTAACTTGAGAAATTGATTTGTGTGAAAAGCATCAAGTAGACATAATCAGGTATTTTTAATTCTAATAATAAAACAATTACAAAAAGCTCTTAGTGGGGGTGGTATCTTTTCAAAAGGTACACGTTTTAACTGTAAAAGGTGCATATTAGTACCTCTGGTGCACATAGGCCTGCCTATTAGTATCTTAATGGTACATACCCTGTTAAACCAGCATATAACCAGCTCATGACCAACTAAGGACCAGCTTAAACCAGCTGCCATGCTTTAAAACATGCATAAACAGCATATGTTGTTTTTTCAACAGGGCATTAGTATCTTTGGAAAGGGTATTGCCCCAATGACGGCTTTTATACCTTTTTGTGTGTGCTATTTGTGTACCTTCACTGATATTTGCATGTATGGCATTTTATCTTCAGTGCTAAAGATTTGCTTTTTGTGTATGTGTGTGTATGTGTGCATATTTTTTTGTTAGCATACTAGTTTTTGTTTTCACGTTTATGTGAATCTACAGGAATACATTATTGTTCAGAGGACCTTAAATGTTGCATTTCATTGGTGTGTGTGGTTTTTACTTTTCCCTTGCTCTTGGATGCCCTCTGTTGCTTAAAACAGGTATGGTCATACTTGTGACTAGATCATATTATTTGTTGCTAATGGTGTTTATTAAGGCTAGGATCAGAATTAGTGTTACCCAAACTGTTTGAACTAACACATGAGTATTATAATTTGACACATGACTTGTTCATACCATCGATAAAACAAACAAGACTGATACCTGTCCTAAACTCATGTGTCTTATTCAACTGGACAGGTGATTTTCACTTACCATTGAGATTACTAGATAAGATTCCCTGACTAGTAAGTCACTAGATACCAGAGTGTCATAGATTGATGATGCATGTTTTGCCTCACAGTTTTTCACAAAAGCACAAAATCTATCAGCCTAAATTTTAGCAGTTGTCTAATGAAAAGTAGCCTGCTGTTTATTGGTTTGTTACTCTTTCAGTTCTGACTGCTGATTCTCTCATGCCATATGATTCCTGCATTCCTCTGTCTGCCACTGCTGTCTTTCTTCCCATCACACACACACATACAGCCTCACACGTGCAGCCTCGTCGTGTTCCCAGAAGGGAATGTGTGAGGACTCTGGGGAGTGTGCCCATAGCCACTTAGCCCACACTTGACCCTCTGGTATCTCTCTCTCACACACACAGCAGTCTCTCTTTCTCCTCCGTTGTTATTCTTTTGTGAACCATTCTTCTCCAGTGTTATTCCTCCTCCTATCGTTTCACCGCTCGACTGCACAAGAAAGAGAGAAAAAGACAATAACAGACTATAAAACAGTTCATGAAAGTGGGGGTTCTCAAACTTTTTGATGCCAAGGATCCTCAAATATCATCATGCATAAAGAAGTCTATATATTTTTAATGTACACGTGAGTTGTGGCAACAGATCTTAAAATACATGTAAAATAGACTTCATTTTAATGTTGATTTGTACAGTGCATTCCAATTTATTTGGTCTAAATACATCAAAACAATATTAATTTATTATTCTGTTAAATTTATTTTGGGTGGTTTCAGAAATGTATTATATTTGGATTTTATTGTATCACTATAATAGATATATATATATATAAATATATAGTGAGAGAGATTTGTCTTACAGTAGCACCAAATTTTGTTATTGTCTGGGAACAGACATTCTGACAGGTTGCATCTCCAGCTGCGTACGCGTGTGTGTGTGTGTGTGTGCGCATTTGATAAATGGTGCCCTGAAGGTAGCAGCACATGTTCATTTTCTCACATGCTCATGGGTGAGGAGGGGAACGGGGGGCTGAAGACTGTACATACTCCAGCTGTTTAGAGACTGGAGGGAGGGCGGAAGAGGGACTGGCACATAAGCGTTACAGTGAGGAGGTGAAGTGTAGAGAACAAGAACCATACAGCTAAACTCAGTGGCGAAGAGGAGCGGTGCTGGAACAAGCTCTTCTGAAAGACGGACAGAATAAATCATGCTGAATGTTTCACGGAAAGCTGCACTATGGTTTTAAGATCTTACCCATAACACACAGCCGTCTGCCGATGCCTAGAGGTACCAGAATCTGCATCTTCAAATTACTCTGAATCACAAATGTTTTAACTTTATGAAATGCAGCATGTCGTTTGATCATTTTAAAAAGCTTCAAATGAATGTTATAGAAAACTGTCTTACAGTCAGTTGTACTGAACTAAGTTAGACTTACTGTATGTGTCACTTATGTTGTATGCTTTAAGGATTGACTTTTCTCCTAAAATCACTTGGTTTTCTGATACTTAAGCAAAAGTATAATTTGCTCAGCAACTGAACTCATTTCTGCCTAGAGACAAAATGAGATTTTTAAGGAGTTTGTGATTTTTCAGATTTTTCTGAGTTTGAGTATGGAGGACATGGTCCATACTGAAGGAATGTAAGAGTCGTGTTTAGTTAAACAAGGAACTTCCTTATGATCCCAGTGGATGGATGTCAAATCACTTTAGCATGTGTGGGAAAATGGCACTGGTCCATAAGTATTTGTGTGTGTATGTGTGTGTGTGTATTAAATCTGCATGCTCTGATGAGCAGGACAGGAACTGTCTGGAGAAAACCCATGGGAGCGATGTGTGTGTGTTGTGGTAGAAATAGCTGAGATGAAGAGTAGACAGAGGCTGAATGTTTGTGGGAGAGTGTGCATTACAAAGCTCAAAAAGGATCATAGTTTTACTGCCTTGGTGGTCTGAGAGTCAAGTTCACACTGTTTAAAACACACACTCATAGACTCCAAAGCATATGCAAACACAACTATCCTAGCTGCTCATTGACACAACTGATAATTTTCATAGAGCAGTAGCTTGTATTGAGGAATACAGCACATTATGGAAGTAAAATATGTTGTAACTCATGTTGACTGTAAGCTAAATGGCACTAGAATTATTAGTTTAACTCTGCCTGGTGTGGATTATGATTGAACATTTGTACTATGAATTCATGAAGTGTTTGTTAGTTTGAGATTAATGCAAGTGTTTTTCCATAGGCAGTGTGGACTGATGTCTATGGTGTACAGGTGTGGGTGTTTCAGAGCTGGACTGCTCTGCTGATACATGGCCTAATGGGATTACTGTCCAACATGTGGGATTCAGATACAGCTTTGAATGTGCTGTAGTACTTGCATTAATAATACCATGACAAAACTGAACAGTATCAGACAGATTGAGATTGTACATACATACTCTGAGATCCCTAATGCTGTCTGTTTGTGAATTAAATCAAATCATCCTGCATTTAATATCTCAAGAACAATAACCCCTGGTTTCACAGACTTCAAAATCTAGTCCTAGACTAAAAGCTGAGCTGAAAAAAAAGCCTAGACTGAGCTGTTTCAACCGAAAGAAACTTGCACTGACTGATCTTAAAACATGTCAGTGCTTAAGTGTATTTCAATTAGATTAAGTTTGCGTTTCAGTTTTGTATGTTGCTTTAAATTCTCTGTAAAGGTGATGTATGTAATACTGACAGCAAGAAGTATTGCAGAGAGTTGTTTCTCCCGCCTTCTGTTCCTCAGACTTGAAGCTCACAACAGGGATGTGCGTTTTTGACATTGAATTGTCTACAAGCCTTAATTGATTAGCTGATTTATCTACATATTAATATGCCCGTAGTCGGCTAGTAAAACCTAGGTCAGGTACAAAATATGATCTCAGATCCATTTAGTTGTTGGCTTCTATGGCTGCAATATACTGTATATACAATATACTTTTCACCAACTGGCAACCCAAGGTATTGAAATTCTATTGGCAATGGGAATCACCCACATAGAAACTTATATGAGGATATATGTGCATATATGAAACCTACATGCAGTATATATGCACATATATGACAATATATATATATATGCTGCATATATGTACATAAAATATAGGAAAACGGCCAATTTTATATGTGCCACATATATTAAAAACCTATATCAAAACCTATATTAAAACATATATGTTTATATAGGTTATTTCTGTGTGGGCACATAGACAACAACACATTCTGAAACAAAACACACGTTTCAAAATAGAAAAACTGTCTGTGTAACATTTTTCTTCAAGTATGTGGAAGTAGCATGTTTACTAAATACCTGCAGAAATTGTATTTTATGCTTTGATAAAATAAAAATAAATGACATACAGCCCATTTAATGTTGGGAATTTTCTGTCTGTCTGTCAGTGTTTTTATCATTCATCAGAGGTTTATTATTGTCATTAATAACTTTTTAAATATAGAAATGTAGAAATGTTTTACTGTAGCATTGAATTTGTAAAACTAATACCAACTACATGGTACTACAGTACATGTTACTCCTTAACAAAACCTGCTTCCAGTTTCCACTTTTTCAATACAATAAAAGATTTTTGCAACAGTTTATCAGTTACTTTAAAAAGAAAATGTGCAGGAAATGTTCTCATTCTTGACTCTAGATCTCCTTTTTTGACTTTTAAAGCAGGAATGACCAGAACTAAAGTAGTAAGTGGGAGAAGAGGAAAATACGGAAGGAATGTAAAAACCTGAGAGAGTCATTTGTGGGCTGAGGTGACTTTTAAGGACACAGGACCTGTGTTCTTATATAATCAGAGGTCTTGCCTGCTCAATCAAAACAAGAATGTCTTTGATTGTGCCCCGCGCCCCGTGGCATCCAGGCTCTGCGTGGCATCTGTGCCTGCTGCTCTCTCTCATGGCGCACTGCCTGTTGTCACGTCGAGGTGATCAGGAATGCCTAGGTCTTGAGGGGCTGCGTGTCCTGACTGCTGGGATTAGATGCCATAGCAGCGTAGCACTATGCAAAGGTGATCGCTGTGTGTTTGTTTGTGTGACATTTCTTTTTATCAGGGTGTTTGTGTTAAGTGTGTGGCTTTGGCGGACTCATGTTCTGCATGCTGCTTTGCTTTAGGTTATGTTGAGGTTTATTGTTTTGGGGACCCTTTGTGTTGGTTCGGTCCTTTGGTTGTTGGCGGGGGACATTAGATATTAGCGGAATGTGTTAATTAAACTCATGACTTCACAGCAGTTCTTTATTCTCATGCCTTGGATTCAGGCCTACCCAGAATCCCCTCTGAGCTTTAGAAGGTCCCAGAGTCTCTTTAATGTTCTGCAAAACAAGCCCAGTGGTTGGGCTTTATTTGAGAGCTTCATTAGATGTTTTTTTTTTTTTTTTTTTTTTTACTACTGTTCCAAGAACCGTGCAAGTTCTATATAAATATATTGTCAAGGGGGAAATTGAGGTTAACCAATTGTAAATAAATATAAAGAAATTGTCATGGTTTTAATTTAAATGTTTAAAATGTAAATCAAATGTGTATTTTGCTACTACAATTGGACATATAATAAGAAAGCAGTCTCTTATGCTCACTTAAGCTGCGTTTATTTGATCAAAAATAGAGTTAAAACAGTAGTATGTTGAGAAGTATTACAATTTCAATGTTAATGTATTTAAAAAATTGACTTTATTGCTTTGATGGCAAAGCTGAATTTTGATCAGCCAATACTCCTGGTTTTAGAGTCCTTCAGAAATCATTGTAATATGCTGATTTGCCTCTCAAGAAACATTTCTTATCAGTGTTCAAAAGCAGTTGTGCTACTTAATAATTGTGACCCTGGAATACAAAACCAATCTTAAATCGCTAGGGTATATTTATAGCTATAGCCAGAAATACATTGTATAGGTCAAAATAATAGATTTTTCTTGTATGCCCAATATCATTGGGATATTAAGTAAAGATCATGTTTTGTAAATTTCTTGTAACTTTAAATTGATCAAAACTAAATTAGCAATATGCATTGCTAAGAACTTTATTTTGACAAATTTATATGCAATTTTTTGCTCCCTCAGATTCCAGATATTCAAATAGTAGTATCATGGTCCAATATTATCCTAACATAACAAACCAGATGACTCTGGATAAAAAGAAAAGTCTATTTTGGAGATGCAAGACATTTAATTTTTTTAAAAGGTGACTTTGTCAAAGATGTTTGTGTTGCACGTCATAGAAGACAATTCTACCATCCGATCGTTTTAACTGTTGGAGAAAACTGGTGAATTTTAAGCTTTTTTAATCTTCCAGGTTTAAAATCTTCATTGTGGTGATGTCACAATTTGTGACATGGCAATGGACTATAGTACATCTATGATGCGTTGGTGTCTTAAATTATTCACAAGACTGTGTGTCCCCTCCCCCTCCCGCCCACTTTTTTAGCATTTTTTAAAACTGTGGTGAGAGCTAACCTGTACTGAAAGAGAGTGACATTTTCTAGTGTTTCCTGACTGATTACCTGCTTTCATCAGCAATATGACATCATTACCATTCACTTTTTTATCACACTTAAGTAGATGTTTAAGACCATCACAAAGCTCATAAAAACTCATGTAATGTCGTGTTTTATTCCCGCTAATGCCCGTAATTACTCAACATAACATTACACAACATGAACCTGTCGTTTGATAATCAACTCCTTCTGCGATCTGAAAGCCCAAAGCTTTATTTAGCTCTGTCAATGAACAGTTGAATGAAAACATAAGTTTGTCCACAGCGGTTGACAAGGGGGGCTTTTCCTGCCTGTGACAGCATGCTTGACTGCCCCCTCTGAGCGCTGTTCCTTTATAGCAGTGTTTGCGCTGTAAAAAGGCCTCATCATGTCTTTCTCTAATTGCTTCCATGTGTGAGTGTGACTCTAAACATGCTGAACTAGTATTGAAAAGATGCACTTTTTGTATGTTGTTAAATAGTAGTTGACGTGTTACTTTACTTGGGTGTTCATTTGTAAATCAATTAATTTCTAAATGTGCTCTTTTACAAATGAGCTATGTATTGTAACAGTTAGCATGTGTTTTTATAGTATGAACTGTTCAAAGAGCAAGACCAGTCTTATTTTCCATAATGTGTCCCTTTAGTGCATACTTTAGAGGAGCAGCGGAAATGACATTTATGTGACACATGAGTGCTGTGAAGGGAATGTGTGTCTCTCAGACTTGGACTTTGTGTTTGTCAGTGGTATTATTGTAAAATCAGTAATTCATACCCCTCAGGGGAGAGCTAATCACTAGGGACTGTGCTGTAGACCAAAGTGTGAGGAATTCCTTTCCTGCCGCCAGGAACCGGACAAACTGAGGAATGAGAGTGTCAGATCGGAAGCAGAAAGAGTAAAAAACACCAGAAAGGGATTTAGGCATCAACATGCTGTTCTTCTACAAATGTATCTGATGACACATGTTTCAAAACAGGGTTTGTGCCTAGTTTTTGTTCTCTTTGACTAAGTCATGTGTGAAATGGAAGTTAGCGTGATAGCTTCTGTCACTTAATGTTGCTCTACTCCCATAACACACGTAGCATCTTTCATCATCTCATCTCAATGAAGGAACACACTGAGAGAATTATAGGCTTCCCAGTTCCCCTTATCGACTGCTTAAAATATTTTATAGGGGTTGGAGCCATTGTGAGTTCATTAATTTCTCTCTCTTCCAAAAATTTCTTGTCTGTCTCCATTATACAGTATAAAGATGTCTTGAAGAAAGTGTGAGTGGTGTTTGCTAATTGCCTCTGCGTTGCTAGAATGTTTTCAGGTTGTTTCTATATGAATGTAAAGGTGTGCTGTATTTATACAGTTGCTATAATATTAGGGCTGAAAATAAATAAGATGAAAATTGGTTGAGAAAATTTGGTATGTATTGTACCTGATATATATCCATAATAATCGATTTTGTATTAAATCATAGAGTCTGATTTTAAATGAAATGTGAAATCAAACCCTTTTTGGTTATGGTTTGCTCAAAATGGTACAAAGAGTGATTTTTTTAGGTACAGGATGAAAGCAGGACTAAAGACTATGAGGATGAGCACATCAGTCGGAGTGAGGATGTTCTAGACTAGAGCGAGCGAGAGAGGACAAAAGAAAGGGACAGGGCAGAGGAGGAGCGGGCAGCTGTGGACACAACTGGACCGTATGCTGACTGAACCAGATTTAGGACTTTTAGAGAGCTTGGAAAAAAGGGATGCTCAGATCTGAGGGACGCACATGTTTCTTCTTCATGATGAAGTGATGAGAACGACCAGTGTAAGAACCACTGTTCGATTTTTCTTCATGTTAGTTTGAGAGCGCTGTATGTAAGCGTTCAGTGTTGTGTTCAGAGGGAGATTTCTGCGAGCGGTTTCTGTTCAGCAAATGTGTAATTTAGCGCAAGTATGTGGAGAATCCTGTAAGAAAAGGATATAATTGTCAGATTGTGGTGAGGTCATTTCCTGACCCATCCGCTTTTATGACGGCTTATTTTGAGAGACGCTTTGTTTTTACTCTTGTGGATGTTTCTCAATGAAATGTGTTAAAAAATCCAGACACAACAGAAAAAGAGACAAAACCCCCACTCTTAAGATATCCCGTTCTTCATTTTTCTTTAGCATTTTTCAGTGTCTTTAAATAATTACAGGCCTATATAGTATGTATGTATATGTGTGTGTGTGTTTATATGTGAGCACACAATTTTAGTCTCATTAAATACATTATATCGCATACGCAATATTGCAATTACATTGCAATGCATGTTTTAGCTTTATTGAGGCAAATAGCTAGTTATAATATTTATGAATAAATCTGAACATGAACGTGTGTGTGATCAGGTCGAAATCGCTTAATAAACTTTTAAAGAATCATGTCATTGTTTGTTTTCAGAAATCGAGGCAAAGGAGGCATGTGACTGGCTGAGGGCGGCGGGATTCCCACAGTATGCCCAACTTTATGAGGGTAAGCAGTGGGATTCATATCTATAAACATACACACAGATGTCAAAGAATTGCTCGTTGATTCATCTGCCTCAACAAATATCAGCAGTGTGTCTGCAGCTGTGAGGTTAAGTGACGGTAAAAAATCAGGAATGCGGCAGTTTTGTTTTGAGCCTGAGATCACCCCTATCCCATGCCACCTCAGCTGGGCCAAGCTGTGATCATCTGAATTATTCTTGATTTTCCATTTCAGTCATATGGAATAAAAAACGCATTTACACAGCTGTGTTCTCCTTTTGTCAGCACATTTTTTTTCCCTCTCTCTCTTTATCTTTTCTAGTCGTTTTAGGGCCGCGGCAAGCTATTTGCAGGCTAGAGTTTCTATCCAAAGGGAGGAAGAGGTCATGGGAAAAAGTCTTCATTATCACTGCCGGGAAAATACAGGCCTTTGCCTCAGTCTTCCGCCCAGGCCAGCCGAGGGGTTGAGAGGATACTATTCTCTCCGCTGCTCTCTCTCTCTCTGTTCCCCTGACTCCTCCTTATGATACTTTACGTCAATGAGTGATAAAATGTCAACAATTCTATATTTAATTCCGTGTAAATTCAGAGCTTGCCTCTCATGAGAAAATCATAAAATGGAAGAAGCTCTGTTTGGCCTTTGTGAGGTCATTATGGCATTATTACACAAATAGAGAACTCCCAGATTCCAATGGGAAAACACCTTAGAGCACATCTTTATCAGTTCATCCTTCTAACGCTAGTTATTTGCATTTGCTTGAGTCGAATTGAGGGAGTTATGCGATAACCTCTGGTTCAGTTTCAAAGCCAGTCTGCTGTGTATAATGTAATCAGTGAAGGAGCGTCTGCCAGAGATTGCTTTTGATTTATAAGAATTACACCACAGCTGCTGTGTGATCCTCTGCAGAACCTCCGCAGATGTCTGGATAGACATACTAAAAGAGTTTTATCTCTCTGTTTCGTATTAATCACATTCCGTTTTTATTTGTGTTTTTGATTTGCTTTGATGACAATAACAATAAATAACATGCGCTTGATCGACATGTGAACTTTAGTGAGCGCTCACTCTGAATATATTGGTTACTTTAAACTTTTTGAACAGGATAGAGGAGTGATCTGTTTTCTGTCTCTGCCTACAGATTCCCAGTTTCCCATTGAAATATCTTCTGTCAAGAGGGACCATGACTTTCTCGACAAAGACCTTGTGGAGCCTCTTTGCCGGTAAGATTCCAAATTTCTAGATTAGGATTATCTGGATTATCTATCTTCAATTAAACTGCAATGTAAAAAACTGCAATGTTTTTTTGCGTATTGGTGGTCACGTCAGCAGTGATAAGGTATAGCTAAGAGCGCTCCAGACCAACCTTACGAACGAATGACTTACAGAAGGTATACTTAACTAAGAAGGTTTCGGAAAAGGTACTTCTTAAGGTACAACTTAAGAATGACATAGTGTTAAGGTGGTTTCGGAGTACGTAGCCCTGGTCAATAACAAAATTTGATCTCAATACTTTGTTATATACCCTTTGTTGGCAATGACAGAGGTCAAAGGTTTTCTGTAAGTCTTCACAAGGTTTTCACACACTGTTGCTGATATTTTGGCCCATTCCTCCATGCAGATCTCCTCTAGAGCAGTAATGTTTTGGGGCTGTCGCTGGGCAACACAGACCACAGAAGGAGGTTTTAACCCAAAATCTCACGATACATATCCCCATTCATACTTTCGTTGACACGGATCAGTCATTCTGGTCCCTTTGCAGAAAAGCAGCCCCAAATGTTGCCCCATGATGTTTCCACCCTCATGCTTCACAGTAGGTATGGTGTTCTTTGGATGCAACTCAGCATTCTTTGTTTTCCAAACATGAGTTTTTACCAAAAAGTTCTATTTTGGTTTCATCAGACTATATGACATTCTCCCAATCCTCTTCTGGATCATCCAAATGCTCTCTAGCAAACTTTGTCTGTGAGAGCCAGAAATCTTGCTTGTTTGTAGGTGACCAAATACTTATTTTACAGAGGAATTTACCAATAAATTCATTAAAAATCCTACAATGTGATTTTCTGGATCTCATAGTTGAGGTATACCTATGATGAAAATTACTGGCCTCTCTCATCTTTTTAAGTGGGAGAGCTTGCACAATTGGTGGCTGACTAAATACTTTTTTGCCCCACTGTATATATATAAAACTCAAAAGCTTTTTTTAAGAGCAAATGTGTTTCAGAAACTTCAGCAGTTCTTTTTAAGACCAGTACACAACCAGACCAAACCTTCTTATTTCCCCCGCCATTCTATATGTACAAGTACGAGAAAACTCAGTGGCTCTGGCCCAGTGGCGACCCCACCTCTGTAGCTGTCTGACCCATGTCCTCCATAAAGTCTGTCCCCTTCCCTGTCGCTTTGATCCCTAATGCAGCCCCCATGGAGTCCGCTCTGATGTCCCTCTCAAAGGCCTGAGGGGGGTTTGGGGCTGCCAGTATAGGCTACTAACAGATGGTTGTGTGTGTGTTTGTGTGAAACGAGGCCCGGGGTTTGAGGCGTTGAAGGTTTCTAGCAGGTTGTCTCTCTGTCTAATACCTCTAATGACAGCGTTAGTGAGATCTGACAGCTTTACTGTCGGAGAATACACACACTGCTCTTAGAGACGCTGTCTTCTGGCATGATAATGGCGTTTCATTATCACGCCACAGACATGATATTTACGCACATTTATGTAGCCATCTGGGCATGGGATGTTTAATTAGAGTATTTTGATTGAAAAATTGTGTCGGCAGACAGCTGATTAACCACGTTGATGTCACATTTTAACGTGTCAGAAACAACAAGTCTGGTTTTATAGGTCAAATAATAGCTTTGTTTGTGTCTGGAATGGATATAAAGTGAAGGGTCTGTGTTCTCTTTTAGAGTAAAGAAGATGTGTGTGTGTGTGTGTGTGTGTAAAAAGGGGTGGAGAAAAACTCTTCAGGGGTGAAGATCAGTCAGATGAGTACGTTAAAGGGCGCTGTAGGGTTAGATCAAAGAGGAGGTGGACGAGAAGGTGGATTGCCCACTCTCTCGCTCTTTATCCCTCTGTTTTTCCTTCTGCAGTCCCGTCAGAGTCTCATTCATTCATGGCCATGTCTTGAAAGAGATTAGAACCTATGACTGCCAAGCTGTCCCGTCACTCTTTCCATCGGCCAATCAGGACACAGATAGTGAGAGTTTCTTGAAATCTATACCTGCATGCAGAGAGGCAAACAGAGGTTAGACGAGTGCAGGATCTACAGTGGATTGTCTCTCTCTCTCTGTGGCTGTATGGTTTCTTTGTGGTGGAGATGAGAGTGACGGATGCACCAGTGACCGTGTCTTCTCTCTTCCAGTCGACTCAACACTCTGAACAAGTGTGCCTCCATGAAACTGGACGTGAGCCTCCCCAAGAAGAAAGTAAGTGGCTGTCCTTTTTTTTTTTCTTTCTGTTTCAGGATTTTTTGATGAATGGAGAGTTTTAAAAAGTATTTTTTTTCGAAATAGAAGTCTTTACTTTCACTTGCTGCATAAAAGTAAAGCATTAAAAGCATTAAATAATTAATTGTATTATTATTATTATTATTATTATTATTTAGTTTTACTGACCCCAATCTTTTTAAAAGTAATGTATATGATCATGATAATTTTGGAGAAAATGTTAATTCAATCTTCTTTTTCATGAAATTGATGTCACAATGTAAAAAAAAAATTACATTGTGACAAAACATTTTTTTTGCTTTTACACAAAACAAATGTTTAAATCTGAAAAAAAAAAAGATTCACATATTTATTTTAAATGCAAAATGAAATTAAGTATATGATCTATTAAATAATCTATACAATTATAATGTCTTACTATTATTCCAATAGCTCAGGTTTTTAAGTGCGTTTATTTATACATTTTTTAAAAGTATGTGTGTGAAATAAAAATCTGTCTTTAGAGTAAATCTGTCTGTATGGGTTTTTGAAATGGATTATATGACTGCTTATAACAAAAGTGGATTATATAATATATAGTCTAGGACTATATATATATATAGTCATTGGAATTGATGTTTCAGCATAGAAGCATTGGTTTAATCTTCGGTTGAGACTGTTTACTCAGGGGTCGTATTTCAGCCTAATTATGATTGTAAGCTGTGGATCTCATTCAGTAGGTCATTTCTGACGCCTTTACTGATGTCTCTGGCATGTGAAAGGGGTGTCTGGGTGTTGCTGTATTTAACACAACCAGATAGTGATTTGATACCTGTTATGTTCAAGTCCTCTTGTTTGGAGGATATTTGAGAATTCCCCAAACCAGCTAGTATGACTTAGGGGATGTTTTTGAAATAATCTCCTGACATTTTTCAAATGCCATGAGCCTCTTTTGACGTCATAACTATTACTCAATTAAAACATTGGAGGTCTGTGTTATTTTAAATAGGAAATGGGTTGTGAAGGCATATACAATGTTAAGAGGCTGTCAGAGCCCTTTACAGCTGTTTCCTGTGCTGGCTGCATGAGATCAGGTGCCTGGCCTTTACTAACGATAAAATATACTGTTAATGTCTGTACAAAGAAGTTTTAATATCATCACATTAATCACACAAACAAACAATGCTGTTTTTTTATGAAAGTTATGGGTTATAAAATGTTCATAATTCGGTTTTGAGAGTCCTAAACAACAGGTTAACATGCAAGTATGTTCGAAAAACACTTTTATTTTTTTATAATATGCATTTATTTTTACTTTATTTGTCTCCCAAACAATTCATTTAATAGAACATTTTTCCAAACCCCTCAAGTGATTTGTCGGATTTCATTTAAAGCAGTGTTTGTGGGCTTTTAATGCTTTGAAAGTGCCACCTTGTGGCAAAAAATAAATTTGCAGTTTCATTCAGACCAACAAGAAAAAAAAACTAGTCGGCGGGGCAATACGCTAATGTTTTGTGTTGAGGTCAACGTGAAATTGTATAAAAAAGGGCTAATTTTAATAATTAGTCGATTCTTTCTATTGAGATACAATAGCTTTATACACAGTGCACTTTAAGATTTAAAACATTCAGGAGGTTTCATTCGCTTAGTCTTACACACTGCATGAAAAGTAATTTTTAAAAATTCATAATAGGGGCACTTTAATATATATAATAGAGAAGGACAGATTATTTCAAAATTAGATTTTTATATTAACTGGGAAAAAGTTATTAGCCATAGTGTTTATATGTGGTTGCATGTCCGTTGTCAAAAGATCATTTTCCAGTTTTATCTTTCACTGAGTGAGAATTATCAGTCAGTTTTTAGTTATACTACAAAATAAGCACTATATTCTATATGTCTGTACTTTATGAGCTGAAAAAAAACCCAAATCATATCAAACTTGTTGTAATCATGTGCATTTTCTGGTGCATGCAGAGTGAGGACTCTGATGAGGAGGACCTGTTGGCCATCAGCAATAGATGGACGTTTGAGTGGAACAGTCGGCGCTGGTCACGTCTGCAAGACATCGATTACTTCCTGGGTAGAGCGGAGGAGCGGAGCCCCTCTGAGGTGGGTGAGGGTCTGCGGACCACCGTCAGCAGCGAGAGCATTCTGACAGATCTCAGCGAGCCCGAGATCTGCTCCCTGCACAGTGAAGACTCCTTGGCCGCCATGCCTGACTCTGCCTCACTCACCCCACTGCACTTGCCCAGAGAGCTGCCTCATTACGGTTCACTTCCTGCCAAGAGCAGGCGACGTGGACGCACACGCGCCAAAGACTTTCTGAGGAGGATGGAAACGCTGGGTCGGACGTGGGGGCCATCGATGGGTCACTCTGAGCGGCGCTCTTTGGTTATCAGTGGTCCAATTCTGCAAAGCGAGCCAGCTGCGCTAAAGACTCTACGATGTGTTCAGATTTTAAATGGCGGGCCTCTAAATGCTGAAAACATGCCACCTGCTAACAACTGCCTAAACTCGCTGGCCAGCAGTGAGGCTAGTAGTCAATCAGAAACCAGCGGCAGCGCCGAAAGCACCCCAAACATGAAAGGACGTATCTCAAAGTTGAATCCTCCTGGCAAACGTGCAGGCATCTACTTAGAGGACATAGATGTTCTTGCCGGGGCTCCCCAAAGGAGGAGACCAGTCGAGCAGAGCCGCAAAAATGAGTTTCGCTCTTATGACGAGCTATTGGTGCACATCCCAAAGGACCATAAACCTGGTACCTTCCCTAAAGCGCTGTCAATTGAGAGTCTGACACCAGCCAGTAAGGAACACGGAAACTGGAAGATTCTGGATTCAGAGCCGCAGCCCTTCAAGTATAGGAAAGTCGGCGGAAGGGATCACCGTCCCGTGACGCGCTGCTGCACGCGAGGAAGCAGGATCAGTGTGTACGATAACGTACCGGGCTCGCACCTTTACGCGAGCACAGGTGACTTACTGGACCTTGAGAAGGAGGATATATTCCCACATTTGGATGACATTCTGCAGCATGTAAATGGGCTGCAGCAGATCGTAGACCACTGGTCAAAAAACGTCTTGCCGGAGAGTGAAGGGGAGGGGGATGGTGGCAGGGGGCGGGACCAGAGGATTATTGACGGCCAGTCTTCCAGTCAGCTCACGCTGGACTTTGAGGGTACTTCTGTAATTGAGGGGTTGACCACGCCAAACGACGGCAACAAGGACGGAGTTTCGTTAAATGAAACAGACACCTCCAGCACCAGAGAGAGGCGGGACTCGGGGGTGGGGGCTTCTCTGACACGGCCACGGTGAGACTCTTCCGGATGGATATGCTGAGAGGCGGTTATTAGTGAAACTAAAACAATCACATATATATCTTTCTGCTTAGATGAATTTAGAGAGCATTAAATTATGTTTTCATTTTACATGTTTTCAAATTAGTTTATCATGAATATTCATGTGTTGTTGTTGTATTTTTAGTCTTAGATGGCCCAGCTTCAGGATGTCAAACCTCCTCAGCCAATCAGGAATCTCGCTACAGATATCCAGCCAATCAGTGGGCCAGCTCAGCTTGCTGCAGAAGTTCTCTCTATTGCGTCTCACTGCTATTATGGAGAAATACTCCATGTCAAATAAGCATGGGTGGACTTGGTGAGTTACCTAATATGCTGATAGCATTTATTATCAGTGTTGAAAACAGTTTGCAATACATTTGTCAGGATTAAGTGAGGAATAGAAAGTCTGAAAGAACAGCATTTATTTCTAATAGAAATCTTTTTAAAAATTGATTAATGTCTTGTAATTTTTGATCAGTGCATCCTTGCTGAATAAAAGTATTAAAAGCCCCCAGACTTTCGAATGGTATATGGAAGCAATAAGGTGAATCAGTCATGGAAAGTCCCTGATTGAAAGATCTGATTTATCTTTTTTGTCAGTTCTTTACTCTTATTGAATGCCAGAACTTGTAGAACAATCTCATCCTGGGATCTACTGTACATCAGCTCTGTCGTATCCTACATACAGTACAGTTCCTTTATGACCATAAACCAATCTCCTCTTCTTAATACTGTGGTTAATGTTTTTAGGTCAGTGCCGAAATTTATGAAGAGAATGAAGGGACCAGACTACAAGGATAAGATGGTATTCGGTGTTCCCCTGATTGTCCATGTCCAGCGGTATGGACATCCTCTGCCCATAAGCTTACAGCTCGCCCTGCGCTTTTTAAGGAGCCAGTGTTTGGACCAGGTACAGAGTTTTATTAACATTTGTAAGACTAATGTAAGGTTTGTTCTAAGATAGGTGAGAGCCAAAGTTACTCCAAACTCATTCAAAATCTTGATGTCCAACCACTTCTCCAGTTCTAAAGACAGATAAACCACACAAACCCTAATAGTGTTTGTTTTTTTAATTTTTTCTTCCCTGTACAGTATGTTGATGTCTTAATAATTCAATATAAAATGTTTTAGCTTCATTTATTTTAATGTTACTTGAATCTTTATTACCATTGCTTACGTACTTTTAGAGTTCCTTTTTAAACAAATGTTTATGTTGCGGTTATGAATGATACTTCAAATTATGTGACTTGTTGAGTAGAGAAATGTAGTTTGATATGCGATTTTGGTCTGGCAGATGAAAAAAATGACTGAAAAAGTCTGTAAACTTTATAGAAAGAGCAACCTGAGCCATAGACCAGATTATTTTGACTTTGTTCAGCAAGTCTCCTGTCACTGGATAAAAAATGTCTGAAATTTAATGGACAGAAAATGTCTGTTGTTGACAATGTAGCGATGCCTGAAAGCCACTCATACAGAGGGGAAATACTTGAACAAAAGTGAAATCTTCATGGGAAGCATTTTTGCCCTTTTATACACCCAGGCTACCAAACTTAACAACCAAGAATCACAATTGTATGTGAAAAAGATAAAAATCTTATTTGCGTTTCTCTGCATGTTTCAGGTGGGACTCTTCCGTAAATCCGGGGTAAAGTCTCGTATTCAGGCTCTGCGGCAAATGTGTGAAACTTCCCCAGAAAATGTGAACTACGAGGATCAGTCAGCATATGATGTGGCAGACATGGTCAAACAGTTCTTCAGGGACTTGCCTGAGCCTCTCCTCACGAGCAAAATGGGCGAGACCTTCCTCCATATATACCAGTGTAAGAGCATTTCCTGTCTGTGTATCAACTTTTCTGCACAAATACTTCTAACAGTACATTCAAATAGCTAACACACCCTCTGTCTACCCAGATGTCCCTAAAGAGCAGCGCTTACAGGCTGTGCAGGCAGCTATCATGTTAATGGCCGATGAAAACCGTGATGTCCTGCAGACACTGCTGTGCTTCCTAAATGATGTCACTTCCTCTGTTGAGGAGAACCAGATGACCCCAATGAACCTGGCAGTGTGCCTCGCTCCTTCTCTCTTCCACCTCAACATCATGAAGAATGATAATTTGTCACCGAGGTAATGGAGTTCCGTTTTTGCACATTCCAAACATATGTGCTCTACTAAGAATGGCTGAAAAGAGTATAGGAGCTATAGGATGATATGTGTGCTTTGTCATTAGGTCTCTAAGGCCTTGAGGTGTCGTGAGAAGGCGTGAAGTGTTTTATTAACTCAACATACAGACAACTCCCCCATCATTGTGTTCATTAGGGAGCATTACTCGACACTGAGCAGACACCTAGCCTGAGGGCCAGAGACAGGAGGAGGTGTGGAAAAAAGTGAGGGGTAGTTTGAAATTTACCCAGACTGGCCTGAAGGGGGTGGGGGAATAGTGAAACTTAAAAGATGTTTTGGATCTTCGTAAAAATGTGTTGAATGTGCTGTGATAAATAGATTATTCACTTGCAGCTACAAAAATGTGAAAAATATTATGTATCACATGGGAGCTTGTGCATATGATGTCTTTTAGGTCTATCCAGAGGAAGTATGCCACTGGGCGGCCAGACCAAAAGGACCTGAATGAGAACCTTGCGGCAACTCAGGGGCTTGCGCACATGATTGCTGAGTGCAATCACCTTTTTGAGGTACAAGACCCCTTTTCTGTCATGTTTGGCATGAGTGCATGTGTGCATTGAGAGATTGTGGTTTATTGTGTGCAAATCTAGTACAAAAGGCACATAAAAGCAATAGAGGCTGCTGTGCTGACTCGTCTTGATACAGTTACTAAAGGTCTTACAAATCCTGAAGGATATGCCAGGATTTTATTTGTGGATTTTTGTTCAGCTTTTAATTCAATAATGACACATCTTCTTTTAAAAAGCTGCAGGATCTCAATATTAATCAAGGGCTAATCCTTTGCATTAGATATTCCCTCATCTGTCATTCAGGAAGAGCTTGTGTTAGAGGGTTAGTGCTCACAGTGAGCAACAGCTGGCCACAAGTTTGTGTTCCCTACCCTGTTTTCTATCGTTACTAATGAATTTACAATTAAAGAGGAACAGTTTAGATTATTTAAATATGCTGATGATATAGGCCTGTAAACTCTATGTATGATTTGGCCTACCTGACTCGTATTAAGGCCCTTGAAACTTGACATTGTTATAGCAAATTAGAAATCAATGAATAAATTATGTGCTCAAAACGAGATACCAAATGTGAGACGATTTTACTTGAGGGTCAACAAGAGTTTTGCTGATAATTCAGAGTATATTTTTTAAAAGGCGCTCTCAGCGAATTTTCCTTCTGAGACAGCTTAGTAGTCTTGGTGTTAGTAAGCACATCTAGGAACTTGTGTATAGATCCATTGTTGAAAGTGTTTAACCTTATTCTTGGTCTTAGTTATAGAGTACCTCTCTAGAGGTCCTTTATCCCAAATGCAATTAAAAACATGAATTCAGTACGTAACGTGAAATGTATGTAATATGTGTAATGTGATTAATGATTGTGATTTTATTTGACTATCTGTTGTTACTTACTTTGTTGTGCTGTTGGGCCACAGAATAGTTTGACAATACAATACAATTGATTACAATTTTCGAATCAGAATTTTGCAATTATTTCTGTAGGATTGTGTGACACTGGAGATTAAAGAATGATGCTGAAAATTCAGCTTTGCATTATTGTTTTACTATATTTTCAGCAAATAAACGTAGCCTTGGTGAGCATGAGAGACTAGATCAAAAGAAGAAAAAACTTGCTGACCCCAAACTTTTGAATAGCAGTGTAAATATTCTTCTGGATCATTGCTTTTAAAAATGTCACAAGAGGAGACTTTTGTTGAAGTGTTTTTTATGTGTTTTGTGCAGATTCCTCAGGAGATGGTCTCTCAGTCCAGGAACTCATACATGGAAGCTGAGCTGCTAGCGCCCTCTTTAGACGAGCTCTGTAAAAAACAGCCACAACAGGATGATGAAGACGAAGAAGAGGAGGAAAGTACATGTCGCTCTTATCTAGAGAGCTTGATACAGAATCTGATGAAAGAGACCAAAGACAAGACCAAGGGCTGGGTGACCAGATTAAATATTGACAATACAGAGATATCATTCAAAAAGGTAATGACACATTTATTCATGCATTTATATAAAATCACAATTAAGTGTGCATTCAGAATAGAAGTTTTGTTTACATTATATATGTATGTGTACTGGTGTATATTTATTATGTATATAAAAATACACACACATACAAAATGTTTGAAAATATTTATATATTAATACTCTTATATTTTAAATTAAATATAAATACATGCAAGTGTTTTTTTTATATATATACATAATAAATATACACAGTATACACACTTTTATTATGGATGGAATGAATCAGGTTTGACAGCACTAGTTTAAATATTGACTATATAATAATAGCCTGTATTAGTTATTCTGAATTATTTTTATGTTTATTATTTATATAATATCTATTTTATTTATTAACATTGAACATTTTTTTAACATCTTGATTTTACATTTAGTGAATTGTTCATAAAGGTTAAGCAAAAGAGTTTGGACAATTAATGTGACTTTTAAGAGACAGTTTGGGAACGGGCTTTTATTGACAACTGAAGTTCGAATCCGGTTTGTGTCATTTCCCATCCCCAGTTTCCTGTCTGCTTTGACTGTCCTATTTAATAAAACACCAAAAGCCTATAAAATATATCAAAGTCTAAGGAAAGTCTGCCGTCTCACATAGGTGGAAGACGGGACCCCGTTGAGACGTTGGCGTGTGTCTGTAGAGGTGGAGGCTCCTCCATCTGTGGTGCTAAACCGGATACTGCGAGAGCGCCACCTGTGGGACAGTAACCTTCTACAGTGGAAGGTTCTGGAAACTCTGGACAAGCAGACGGAGGTGTACCAGTATGAGCTGAACAGCATGGCCCCTCACCCCAACAGAGACTTTGTGGTGCTCAGGTGAGTACAACAGTGTGATCTGATTGTGTGTACTGTTTGATCCGTGTACCCATGTTTGATGCCATTAACTGAACTGATTACACCATTATGGCTGTAACAAAAACATGTGCTTCATTTGAGCATCTGCAGCAAGGGCTCTTTGTGCGTCATTCGGTTCTTGTGATTCTCTGAACACCAAGGTCGTAAAAAGGTCCTGCATACCCCTGCTGAACAGCTGGGCGTTTATGGAGCATTACTGAAAGTCACTCACCAAGCACTCTGAGCACCCTTTTCTGTGTTCGTTCAAGATAAAAAAAATGCTTTCAGCTAAGCAAATTAGACCACCCAGGTCATGCCCAAAATATCACTGTAAGACTACAGTATAACATCACTTGACAAACAAGCAGCTGTGAGGTGCAAACAGTAATTTGATCACAAGAAAAACATTCAGTTGGAATATTGCACGTTATTTGATAATTAATCAAATTTGCACTTGGCAGACTGACACTTAACATCTCTTGCTTCTGTGTAAGGGATGGCAGATGCACTATGAGTGTTTGCTGTGATTTATATCGGTGTATATTGTTTTTCTGTTTAGGACGTGGAGGACAGATATGCCAAAAGGTGTGTGTGTGCTGGTGTCGGTGTCAATTGATCACGAGGAAAGCCCGCAGCTGGCCGGAGTGAGAGGAATAATTCTGGAATCACAGTATCTGCTGGAACCGTGTGGGTCTGGGAAGTCCAGGCTCACACATATATGCAGAGCCGATCTGAAGTAAGTGCTTTGAAGGCAACTTTTTAAAGGGATAGTTCACTCAAAAATGAAAACTGCTTACCTTCATGTCGTTCTAAAGCTGTAAGACCTTTGTTCGTTTTTAAAACACAAATTAAGATATTTTTGATGAAATCTGAGAGCTCTCCGACCCTCAACAGACAACAAGGATGTTACCGTGATTAACACACTGTATGTAGATTTTACTGTATTTTTGATACTACAGCATAAGTTTGAATAATGTAAACTGTCTAAATACTTCTAAATCCACAGTATATCATATTTATTATTATTTACAGTTCTTTATTATGTGGGATATTGCTATAATTGTCTTTAAATCAATGTTTTATTAAAATAAAATTGATTCCTCTGGTTAATTAAAAATTATTTTTTGTCTTCATCGAAGCATGTGTAATGCATGCAGTAAGTAACTCTTAATACTTCACTAAATGCTGTATATTTGCGTTGCAGAGGAAAGTCTCCAGAGTGGTACAACAAAGCTTTCGGCCATCTCTGTGCTAGCGAGGCCGCCCGCATCCGCAACTCCTTCCATTCTCTGGATCCCAAGGGCCCAGAGACCAAAATCTGAACATGGCTATGTGGAGTCAGACACGAGGGAACTGGGATGTAGTTCAACGTCAGGGCAGATGGTCAAAGAAAAAGAGGGAAGAAGGAGGAATTCAAGAGAGAGGAAACGGAACGTTTTTATTGTTTCTAGCCCCTTAACTACAACAAACTGCCATGTCCTGTTTATTTAATAGACTGTGGATCATTGAGATTCGTTTTAGAGTGTTTTACCCGTTATAGGGCATTTAAGTCAGTTTATTTCATATTTCAAATTTATGCAGCTGTTCAAAACTGCCACTTTTGAAATGGGCTTTGTTGTGCGTTTTGGGGCATGTGATGAGAAAAAAAATGGACAGAGAAAGTGAGAGAGACAGACTCCACCATAACTATGAAGCCATGCCTGTAAAAAAGTCGTAACGCTGCTTCCTGTTGTCCAGTCTTTACCGCAGCAGACAGCTTTAACTAGCGCCTTTTAGAGCTTCGCTTACAACAAACAGATGTGAATGATGAGCCACCTCACGCTAATCTAAAAACAGCAGGTCTGGTTTCGTTTTACTGAGCACTTCAAGCTAAAGTTCTGCATTCTCAAATCAAATATAGGTACATTATTGTCTACGTTATTTAAATATCTGTATTTGGTGTTTTATCCTCATTTGAATGAAGCTAGTGTTACAGTGACTGTATTTTTGTATCCAGGTGACGTATTGATGTGAAGTACAAGCCCATATTATTTTATATATATATTTAAATTCTGTTTTAAGAAATGTTTGGTTGATCATTACTCTATTTGTTAATTTCACTGTCCCAAGTAAGCAATAATGTATTCTCATGACAAATGGTACAATATTGAGCTCTTCTAACAATGCAAAACTAATTAGTTAAGTTTAAAATCAAACAATAGTTTGAAAAATATAGAAAATAAAAATGATTGATGCAAATATGCATTATTATTATTAATTATTATTATTATTATTATTGTCATTGTTATATGTTGTTGTGTCACACTCTACAATGTCTAGGACATGAATTCATTTCACTGCTTCTGAGAAGCATGTCTATTCTGTTCACAAAGCTGTACATTTGTGTGTGTGTTTGTGTCAATGTGGTTGTATATTATGTACATAAATATGACATTATCAATATTTTGCTTGGAAATATCATTGCAAGCTGGTTTAATCGGCTGGCTTGTTCAGTGCTGTTTAGATGGGAACAGTGTATTTGGGTTTGACTTGAGCTCAGTGGCCAAAGTAGTTTTTGAACAGTAAACAGGGTGATTAATGTTCCAATAATTTGGAAATGTGGAAAATAAACAACTCTAATGCAATGCGGCTTTCATTACTGTTTTCATTATTTGGTGTGTGTAGTGACGTCATGTCCGGTTCGCATAGGAATCGTACCAAAAGTACCATTTCGGGAGCGAATATAAAACTAACGTTATATATAAAATATTGTATTGGAAAAGATTATTGTTTCATCTTTTTCCACCAGATGGCAGTATGTATTCATGGCAGTAGCGTGGGATGTTGGACGTCGCCTGAGGAGTACAGGTGCGTTTATAGCAAACAACAAACTTAGATTACAATTTAGAGGTCACAGAAATGTTCCTTTGCTTCTAAACAACGTGTCCAGTAATTAACAGTGATCGTGTTTTCCCCTGGGTCTGCAGAACCCCAGAGAGGCCCAAGGGAGCTATTGATCTGCGCCATTTGAATAACACGTCTTTATACGCAGAAATATGGGAGGCTGAGGACACTCACTGCGGGCCATACATCATCATTAGGGAGCAAAAAGCAGTGGCATGTCTTTATTTCAAAAAAGGTCAGATTTTACGAACAAAGTGTCGACCATGAGGAATCCTTTCTGCTTCTTTCTGGCTAGTATGTTATAAAACAATTATTTATTTTACTATTTGTCTGCAACATACACTTCAGACGTTTGGGGCAAGTAATATCCCTGTTGAAAAAAACAACATGCTGGTTAGGTATATTTTGAAGCTAGGATGCTGGTTCTTTTTGTAAGATATCAATGTTTTATTCAAGAAAGATGCATAAAATTGACCAAAAGTGACAATAAAGACACGTACTTAAGACCTAAATGCTTCGATGCAAAACATTTTATTAAATTTTTTTTTAACTAAGAATCCTGAAAAAAAAAATGGTTTCATCAAACATTTTATACAGCACAGCTGTTTTCAACATTAATAATAATATAAAATCTTCTTGAGCACCAAATCTGCGTATTAAAAAATTATTTCTAAAAGATTATGTGACACTGAAGAACTAATAATGCTGAAAATTCAGCTTTGTCGTCACAGGAATACATTTTAAAACACACACAAACACAGTTTTTTAATATTGTGAGTGAATTTTAATCAAATATATTATAGAATGTCAATTTAATTAAAGCCTATTTGTGCAAATCATTATTACTTGTCATTATTAATTAATTAATAAATATAATATCATATCAGCTATGACCCACACTGTTCTCTAGATGTTTGCATTGGCATCAGCTAGTTAAAACCCATATTAATCGACTACTGCTCTGCAGGCATGACAGCGGGTTTGTGCATCTGAAAACACCGACATGGATATGGTGAAATATCATTTTCTTACACCTTCTTGCTGTCTAGGCTTGTATTTTATTTGACATCTGACTAAGTCTTTCCCTTTATTCCAAAAATAAAGTGCAGATACACACAAAGCCTCAGAAAAAGCTTAGTAGATTGAATTTCAAAAGTGATCGAACTTTCTAAAGCTCTGACAAAACCTAGCCCAGCAATAAGGTCATTAATAAATAAAAGATCAAATAGATGAATTATTGATATTTGTGTCTGAGTGTGTGTGTGTGTGTAAGAAAGAGAGACTACTGGTGTTTTCTAGTCTGGCCTTTCAACAAAGCAAAACATTTCATAAACAGATCTATAGCTTAAATCAAATGGACTGATTAGACTTAACTCTCCTGGGAACAGAGATTTTGGAAATGCCGCCAATTAGCAATGTGCAGCAACGACCTTCACCTAATTACTGTCCAGCTTTCTGTCATATGCCTCTGAAAAGCAATGAAGGATTTTTAAAAAAGAAACCTGTATCACTTTATTTGGAGTAAAGAAAACTTCTTTATAAAGCATGACCTCACTTTCCCCTCCTCTCCTTTTTATTTCCAGCCTTGTGTGTTTTTAGAGTTAACAGAGTGTTAGTTTCCTGGCTGGATATGACCATAATGTCTACCTATATGTACAAGCGGAGAGAAAAAGACAGAATCAAAGACACATGCATAGAAAAAAAAAACTACATTTATGTACAGCCCTACAGAGACAGACAGACAAAAAAGAGAGAAATACAGTTGCCTTGGCTACCATTTTGTTCATGTCACTGACTTCCTCACTATCTCCTGGCCCCTCTAGCACTCTCCTCTGTCGTCTTTTCTTCTTTTCTTTTGTTTCTCCTTCCATTTCCCACACAATGCACAGGCTATCTGGATGACAGAATTGCAGGGGGGCTCAACATCCATGCACTGATTCATTTTTTTTTCTCCTGTCTATTATTATCTTTTTCCTTTTCCATCTTGAAGCACACATTCTCTTGTTGTTTAGATGCCTTTATTTAGTTATTTATTCTTTTATATAGCTTATATGATATATTTTGTTTTTCAATTGATAATATATCGTTCTGTTCCTGTATGTGTATTTTTCATCTGCAGAACACTAAAGAACTTTTTTCGATAGCCTCTTCTATTGTATTTTTTGTCCATCCCATTGAAATCAATGGAAACAAAAACTTAGCATTTATCTAAATATCTTCTTTTGTGTTCCACTGGAGAGGAAAAGCCATACAGGCCTGGAATGACTTCAGAGTCAATGATGCCAAAATTTTTCATTTTGATTTGGACTGTCGCTTTAATTTAACATAAAGGCAGGTCTGAAAAATTCAATTCAATCTGTATTGTTTTTTCCATAAGCAGCAAAAAAGCAATAGTGGGCAGCAGTGCTTATGCTCTTTTTCAGCAGTCTTGGTTCTGGAAGTATTACTCCCATTTGTTTTTTCATTGGGATTTAAAAAATAATAATCATCCTTTAATGCATTATAAGCCTTGAACCAAATCAACCATCTATGAGGGTGAATCCGTTTCGACTGTCTCATTGACTGACAAGTAAATAACACTGTCAATGTCCAGAAAAGAATGAATACTCCATCCGCCATCAGTTGTTGAACTGTAACGTAATGAATCGATTTCAGTACTCTTTGTACGGAAAGAACTTTTTTCAACCCTTTGCCTCCGGAGCATCACCATAGCGCGATTTTAGAGAGTATCACAAATGGCGCATGTGGTTCACATGTGACACACAGATACATCTTCTACACATATTTCCGCTTTGATTTGTACCAAAACAGCAAATCCTTGCATTGCAGCCGATACAGAAAAGCATACACAATTTGAGTTCAGCTGAAAATGGCTCTACAGTGCCATTTCATGATTTCTGTTTTCTTTCTGTACAAAAATTATTCTTGTCACTTCATAACGTTACAGTTGATCCGCTGATGGCAGATGGACTATTCTGACAATGTCTTTTATACTTTTCTTGACAGTGTAATTTACTTGGCAGTCAACGGGACAGTCGCAAGCGTTTTGGGTTAGAGGAACCCTTGTAAGTTTTCATGTTTCTGTTAGCTATTAGTCGCTGTTTCTACTTAACTACAGTATCCAGTTGCATCAGGTGGCGGATCACATTGTGTTGCTGCGGATTGCTGTAATTAAAAATGTATGGCATTGTGAACCAATGAGATTCAGCACAGTGTGTGAGTCGTCCTATCAGGTTCTGCGGTCAGACGGTTTTGATGTGGTGATTTGATTGAATTCTGGATTCATCTCATCTGCTGCCCTGTGACTCATTGTCCTTTCTCCTTTTCTCCATCTGATGGCTTCTCTTCAACAGACAACACACACATCCAGCTTGTGTGCGTATGTGTGAACACACTTTTCTATCTCCCATAAAAACAGTCACGTCGTCTCTCACACTGTGGCTGTATGCTGTCAATGACGCAAGTAGCATATTAAATCATTTTCTAGGAAATGTAAAGCTGTTTGCTGATTGTAATACAAGCTTCAGAGCTGACATGTGCAGTTATGGGAGACTTGTTTTCAAATCATTTAAAAAAGCTTTGCTATGTCCAGTTATTCCTGGGAAACATTTAGGAGACCGAATCTTGTTATTCCAAACGTGTGTCAGACAAACATTCCAGTTTTGGAATAATAGGACATGTCTTCTTGGAAATCACAGTGTTGATTTAGCATTTTTCATCTTATGCCTGGTTTTTCTGATGACTGACTTTTACTCGGGCACGCTCACACATCCTGTGAATCACATCCACTCCAGGATGTGACCAATTACTAGTGCTCTCATCAGCAGAACATTTTACACTCCCGGCCAGGCCTCATCTGTGAGGTTCTGTGATAGCAGACACTTCACCGGGTTCAAATACATACTCTGTGTGGATGTATGTCACAGTCAGTCTCTGTGTGTGAGGACGCATGCAGCTTTCATGATTGCTCAGAGAATATGTGCTTGTTATGCTTCATAAAAATGTCAGACCTTTTTGCAAACTCATTTGAGCGATTAGATCGCAAGAGTGATTCATTCTTCAATCTGGCATCGTCTAGTTCTTCACAGCTGATAGAAACCACAAGACATGATTGCTGAAACATTGTCAGGAAAATTGATGTTCGTGTACTGTAATCTACATTAACACACAAGGATTTATCAGTAATATTCACTGGGCTCGTGCCCCAGTAAAAAGGGGTTTATTTATTCTACTCTTCTGGGTTTCTTTCCTCTGGGGAGTTTTTAAAGAATATCGTATAAATTATATAAATATCATATAAAGTAAATGAGGACTCTAGCTTGACCGTAAAAAACAACAACTACATTATATAAGTGTAACGTGTTGTCATGGTTCCTGTATTCGGTACATGAAAATCCACGGTTCTCTGTACCAAGCAAAACACAAAAGCATGCTAATTAAAAACCCCATTATTTTTACTAATAAAGTCAAATTAAACAAAATGTACAAAAATCAATGCCATTCTTTACTTATTTAAAAATTGTGTTAAAGGTTTTTCCACAAATAATAAAAGTATGAAAAACAGTAAACAAGTGTTACCCAAATTTAATGGCGTTTAATTAATAAACTTTAAAAACATTTTATTTTTGGTAAATAAAGGGGATTTACTATTAAAATTTCAAATACATATTGTGTGATTATTTATTAAAAAATAAACTAGAATATATTTTTAAACAGTAGTGGTGGTAGCATCACATACATTATTCTAAATAATAGTACTATATTTAAACCGAACTTTTATTTTGATGGGTTTTTTCAGTGTGGATATTTCAGTGTGTGTGTGTTTATATATATATATATAAACATGTAGTCTTGAGTTGTTCCTTTTAGTAAGAGAGAATTATAAAAAAATAAAGGAGTGAAAGTGTTCATGCAGAATATCACACAACAGAAAGGAGATAAGACCTTTGTTTAGCACTTTTGATGTGAAAGTAACACACAATGGTGGTTTACTAACAGGTCTTTTGTGTTGAAAAAAATGTAGCTACATCTGTGTGTTTGTGTGTGTGTGTGCATGTGTGATAGAAATGATATACATATACAAGTGGACTATTGTATAATATTTATAAACAAAATTGCACAAGTAAAAAAAAATCTTAAAATTGTATGAACATAATTATGCAGTTTTATTGCATACTAATGTAAAGTCATATATCTAAAAATATTAAATATTTAGATGCAGGTATATATAATACATATATAATATACGTATATAATATATAATATAATATAGCAGGATTATAATGAACTGTTTTTTATGTTGCCTTTTAATTACAAACAGTAGAAGTCAATATAATGCCCTCAAAAAGGAAGTGAAACAAATCTGTATGTGTGTGTGTGATAGATGTCACTTTAATCTAACACGCCTGTTCATTTCTTCAGCCAGTGTTAAGCATCTCGCACATAAGGACAAGGTGAAACGGCGATGTGACAGCGCTCTGTCCTCTCCTTCCATCTACTCTTTCTTGTGTTGTCATCCCCCTCCTCTCTTTCTCCGCCCCTGTCTGCCTGCATCTCTCTCTCTTTCTCTAGAAAAAGAACACCTCCTTGGTCACTGTGCATTTTCTCATCTGTTTTCTCTCAGTTTGCAGAGCTGAAGCATGTGATGCTGACAGGATGTTATCATTGAAGAAAGCTGCTTCTATGTGAAAGTTGTTTATGAACTTCTCTCCACCAAACCTGCAGATTCCATCTTCTTGTCATAATGCAGCGCACAAAACAAATAGATGATGTACGTCTGTGTCTGCACAAGCCAATTCATTCTCTATTCACATACGGAATGAAAATGTATAACAGCAGCTGGGACCCTGCTGTTCACGTGGTGTGTACCACACACACACACACACACACATTAGTTCTTTGCCCACTGGGACATTGCTGACCCATGATAACCAACAGCTGTTCATGATACTACAACAAACAATCGTATGTGATAGATAAGTAAACAACATTTTGTTGCCTTGCTGTAATATGTCGGGACTAGTTTCATAATAAATAAATAGACTTGAATGATTATCCTGACAATTACGCACATATTAAATGTTAAAATTACTTCATACAGATCTTGATGGGATCTTCATTAAGAATTTGCTCGAGAGATGCTGTTCACATTTGCTTAGTGGTTTGTTTGGGTTTTATTTCTTTATGTTTGCTGTTACGGATTCATATTTTTTACTTTTTTGGGAGGAAATAAATTTGGCCTGTTTAAAATCCTTCAATGCACATATTTCTCGTTTTACAATCTCTGGGTATATGCATGGTTTACTGTACTAGAATGTGTTGAACTCCGGACCAAATTAAAAATCAGCGCCAAAAGATGCCCTGATGATTCATTCTACTTAATTGCACAACAGCTAGGTTATCAGTGCATTTGCATTGCCATATGCAAGGAAAAGAATATCATGGAGTCTGGGGATGGGATTTTTGATTATATAAGCAATCATCTTACAATGTTCTAGCATGCACAAAATGTAAAAAAAACAAGTCAATAATGTATTCTTAAAAAGAAAAAAATTATAACCTATTATGGGTTATGAAAGGTTCATATTTTGGTTATTTGTTCAATGACTCCCAAACGATTTGTTCAATGATGAATTTTTTCAAACTCCTCCAGTGATTAGTTGATTTTTTTTTTAAAGCAGTGTTTGTGGGCTTTTAATGCTCCAGAAGCGTCACCTGGGGGCAAAGGATGAATTTGCATTTTCATTCGGAACCAACGTGAAAAGATCAACAAGTGGACAGGCAATGTTTTCAAACAATCTTTTTTCTTAGTGTTAAGATCATTTTAAACAAACGTTATACCCCACAAAGAACCTGATGGCAATAACTTTACTTTGAAACGGTAAGAGTGTATCTCTCAGATTTGAAAGTGTAATTCATGGACTTTAGCAGCTCTTGTGTATTCCCCTGTTGTTGTGCTCAGAGTCCAGCTGAGAACAGACCTGTCTGTCAAACCCACGCGCTCTATGGGAACATGGAGATGTGGGCGAGTGGTGAACGGTGCAGCTATTTTAAACGTTAAAGCTCCCTCCTCCTTTCTGAAGTCTTCTTTCATCCCTGATATGGACATAAAAGGGCTTTTCCTCTCCTGTGACAGAAGATGTGGAGCAGAGTAGTGCTGTATGTTTATGCTTTTATGACATTCTCTCAACCAACCAGTGCCAAGTTTCAAACTTTTCCTCAACGGGAAGAACTCTTTAGAGCTTTCTCCCTAAAAAGAAACTTGTGGCATCATTTACCTACCCCCAAAACCTTTATGACTATCTGTCTTCAGTTCAGTTTAATTCACTTGCATTTAATTTTTATTCATATAAAATGAAAGCGGTAACTAAGGTTGGCGTGCTACAAAACACACACAAAAACATGACTCATCTATTATTAATTTGCTCCACCTTTTGAAATGACTTTCCTTTCCAGATGATGTCACAAATCACTCTCACTTTTAAACCCTTTCTTTTCAAACACCGGTCTTCAGTCCTTTGTTTCAGAAATGCTGGTAGGGGTCGTAAATGATGCTTCATTTTTACCTTTAAGTGACTTTTCTGGTGTAAACAATCCCTCCAAATGACAGCAGATGTTCTGGAGTGTCCAGAAACTCTGTTTGAAATCAAACTGGCTAAGTTTAGGTATTTTTTCCTAGAAGCAATTTAATTGCTGGTTATTTCTTCTGAGTTTAGCAGGTTTCCAGTCTGGTGACTGGACGTAAAGCTGTGAATGCAGACTCAGCCTCCTGTCAGCCATTGTATTGGCTGAAGACTCTTCCTCACTATCCAGCTGCTGGTCCCTTCTGTTCCCCTCCTCCTCTGAGGAGAGCCCATCCCCCTCTCCACCCCTCCTCCTCTCCCTCACTCCATATATTCATCTCCTCACCACTAAAAAAGGAATTGTATCTCTCTCTTTACATTTTTTTTTATCCTATTTGCATGGGCTTAGATTGCTGTAGAGAGAAATTAGGAAATTATGAAAAAAAGAAAGTCAAATAAAACTTTGCAGCAAACCTTCAAAACAATCTTTATATACGCGTGAATGGTCTATACATCTGCAAATCAGGTCTTAAAAATGTTATTGTAGAATTCTAAATGAGAAGCTGAACGGTAAGTGTGAGCTCTAGCGAGCAATATCTCTTAGTTTTACTGTTTGGATTTGTCTCCAATAGCAGACCCTTATATAAGAATTTTGTATGTCAGCATAGCAAGGATCCGTTTTATTTTGAGAGAGCAGGGTTCATGCGGATGGGTAAGTGAGAGGAAGAGACGGAGAGAAAAAAAGAAGAAAGGGACAGGGGGAGGAAGAGAGGGCTTTGCAAAATCTCACTTTCATTCAGCCTGACTTCAAACCGCTATCCAGACTCGTGCCAAAATGAGGCAGGACTCGTGTCCTTCTGAGTGAAGGAGAGCTCATGTCCCCATTCACAGCTTCCTGCTGCAGTGCTAAAATTAAAACATCACAATAGCAAGGTTCTCTTCAGTGGCAGCGAAGAAAAAAAACTGTTAGTCATGTTTTGTGTCTAGTCTTCATATTATGGGGTGCTGGTTCCTAGAGCAGGGTGGCTGACGTGTGATTTAATAAAGCCAAGTTTTCACAAATTATTTTACAGTTGAGTTGAAGATCTCAGTAATAATAAAGGTCAAAAGACCACCTGCACAGATGATTGGACATGTAAAACATCTATTAAAAAAATTCATCTTTTTTATATACATTCCTGAATAACATATATTGCTTTTTCAACAAAAGATGTAGGGTACATAATACATATATGACTAAAAAATATATAAATCTGTAAATCTGGACCACAAAACCAATCATGCGATACTGACATATTTATTCAGACACATAGCAATAACCAAAAATACACTGAATTAGTCAAACTGATCTATTTTTCTTTTATGCTAAAACTCATTAGGATATTAAATAAAGATCACGTTCCATAAAGATATTTTTTTAATTTCTTACCATATATAAAAACTTAATTTTTTGTTATTAGTGATAGGCATTGCTCATTTGGACCTCTTTAAAGGCGATTTTCTCTTCTTTTTTTTCTTCAAATTGTATCTCGACGATCGAAAGCCTATTTAATCATCTTATAAAACTCAATTTAAAAAATAAAAAAGTCTCTAAAACAGTCTCTTATGACTGGTTTTGTGGTCCAGGGTCACAAATAGCCTATGATTATTTTTATATACAGTATGCTTTTTTCAACAAAAGGTGTGTTCAGTGAAAATATTTTTTTGTGTGTTTTTTTAATGGGCGGTTAATCTATGCGTCTATATGGAATACTGATTTCAAAAATAAACCTTGAGAAATACTCATTCACGTTATGACACGTCACATTATGATTACATCATTGGCAAATGCATTATTTACAATTGTTTAACGGTCCAAAATAATCCCGCTATAATTTTGTTATAGTCTAAATTACAATAATGTGATTTGCCTAATGCTGGGACACCTATTAACGGGACGCACGCACGTGCTCCTGCTTGGTTCCCAGCTTTTGATTGACAGGCGGGCGGCAGCACGCAGGCGTGGTGAGCGCTCCCGCAGACAGGGGGCGTCAATATGGCGTCCTGAGAAAGACAACACAGCCCGACACCGCACCGATCTTCAGCTGACATCGGGAGGAGAGAGGGACCGTTTCGCCAAACGCAAGACGTGATTTCGTCCTGTGCATCCCTCTGAACGGCCGCGAGAATCGGGTTTGGATGTGCAGATCTCGGTGGAGGAGGACACCTGATCGAGAATTTTCCTTTTTCATCTGTATTTGATGCTGCTGCTCAGTGCTCGGTGATACAAAAGCAGGTGAGACCGAGGCGACCGCTCCTTTTTGGGATTCGGGTCGGAAATGTCGAGCGAGAAACCGGTTTTGGCACCGGGTTCCGCCTCGCTCACGGACCGAGAAGCCCCCACGCCACCAGCAGCGGCACCACCGGGTTCGGGGCAGCAAGTCGTAACGGGCTCCGTTACCGGGGACATGATGGTGTCTGGATCGGGCGCCGTGGTTCTACCGGCCGGGGTGATTAACCCCTCGGTTCCGATCCGGAATATCAAGATGAAATTCGCCGTGCTCATCGGTTTGATCCAGGTCGGGGAGGTTAGCAACAGAGATATCGTGGAGACAGTTTTAAATCTGGTAAGCATCTGCATAGAGTGTATTGAAAGCATGTTTTATTGAGGGCACATAAGATGATGTCATATGAGAAGTGATTTCTTGATCAAATGCACTAAAGCCAGAGATATTCCCTGGAGGAATGTCACCCTGTCTTTTGTTGACATCCCAGTCAGATTCATCACTGCCAGCCTCGCTTTAGGGTGACAAAATATCGCACACATAACGTCAGAATTCATTTTCCCAGCGTACTATTACACAGTGGTCGCTGCGTTTATTTGCGGTGCCAATGACAGTGTATCAACACGCCGGCCTGCAACAATGACTCGCCAAATAAGGGAATGCATCTTTTCTCCTCGCAGAATATGCTATTAGATTCATACTTCTCGCCTAGACGATATACTAGACATAAGTCTTGTGTTATTAAACGCTATTTCCCGATATGGATTCGGTTTTTGATATGTAAATATGACTGGTGGGTAGATGCTACGCGACGCAGCCGTACACGGATTAATTCCCATAGATGTACAGCAGTGTGGGTGTAATTAATATGCAGAGCGCGTTAACGTGCCGTCTGTGATACTTGTTATTTTTAAGCTGTAATGGTATGCTGTTTGTGTTTTGGCACCTGTTATATCCTCATCTGTGTCGGTGTATGTTAGATATGGCTGCTGGTTTTGCTCATGGAGGCCACAGGCTGGAGAGCGAGGTGGATTAATTCTTGAATTCTTGTTATGAAACGGCTTAGAAAACGCATTAACACAGATTCGGTAATGCGCGCTGCTGCATGGGATGCTGGGAGGACCGTTGTTTTAAAGGAAAGAACGGAGGTTTATTTATTTATTTATTTTTTTTAACCGACGTCCTTATCAATAACTACAATTGGCTGAGCCAGGCCTTCTTAAATCGCTACTAATGGAAGCAGTCACTAATGTTGCAGTCAGGTAACGTCACAGTAAAGAAAATTCGAATATTCTTTAGCACGAAAGATCCAAAATAGAACGTTTTAATCCTTGCGTCTTAATAAGACGTCAGAACGCGGAACGTCGTTTTAGTTTACAGGCTTAGTGGCAGATACGTGTGAACCAAAAATGACATTTCACCACGATTATTGATGTCGTTTCGTCTTTGTAAATGAAAGAATCGATGTTTAAATCGTTGAAAAGAAACGACAAGAGCTGCGAGCGCACAGAGTTGGACAGGTTTTCTGAGGTAACACTTTTACCTCAGGATGTCTAAAAAGTTTTGAAAATACCTCGTGAGAATTATATGGACATTTAGGCGTAAGCTAAAGTAAAGCGGTATGTGCCCTTAAAACCGCCGAAGAACACTTGCTAGCAACCAATGTTTCTGCAGCGTTGTGAAAAATTCGTCTATATTTGTTGCAGGATTAAATGTTATCGCAACTATTCCACGACTTGCTGGGTAATTATATGCGCTACATAGACCGTAAGCGTTCGATTTCCGGTCACAATAAGTGCTTACTGCAGCGATAAGGTCGTTTACTCTGTAATAGAAGACGTCGGTCGTGTTTCATTGGATCATTAATTTAGAGTCCGGGGTGTTTAAAACATGCCGCTGGCGAGTCCGCTAAAGGGATGCTGCAGCAGTTGCTCTATGCGCAGGGATGCAGACTTCCTGTAGCCGTGCATGTGGAAGCAGGTGGCGGAGGAGGGTGGGGGTTGCTGCAGTGGTGATGTGCTCTGAAACCTCGAGCCAACGCGATTTAAACTGGAGAGAGTAGCGCAGCAGCAAAGCGAAGAGCCACTTCCATCTCCTCCTGGCTGGAGCTGCTGCCGGGTCACGTGACTTCCATAGAGTTCTGGATGAAATACTAACGCGAATTCTACTGTATGCTATGTTTCTCTTTAGAAAAAAATGAAAGCGGGTGATTAGCATTTACCATCCACTCAGCTCTTCTGTTGTGTTGGACACTGATTTTAAGTATAGAAATGGACTAGTATGATAGTGTACAATAGAGCTCAAGGCCCTTTGGATGTATTTACTGTTCTTATTAAATAAAAAAAACACCACGGTACTCTCCTAAACAAAAAGCACTGCAACAAATTGATTTGCATAAGTGGGGAGGAATGGATTGATTTTGTGGACCACATATTGACTGCTTCAGTCACAATGGAGATTTATTATTTGTAAAATCCACATAAATAGTTTTTAAAATTCTGTAGTAACTAAGATTATTGTTATTGCAAGTTGCCATTTCTTAATTCTATTAATTTAATGCAAAAGAAGTAGTTTTGTAAGAGAGAATGCTGCTTGTAAAACATAAAGCATTGTGCACTAGAGAAAGAGAGAAGCATTGCATGGCATTTGGCACATTGCCGATACACAACTGTAGGTGGGGTAGACCTTATGTATTATTCAGCTTCGTCTGAAACTGTGGCTTGTGCCAGAGTACAGCCTATATCGATTGATGCTGAATGCCATTTAGCAGAGCAGATGTACCGATCACCTTAATTAATTGGCGATTCCACAAAAGGTCTTGGGAGAGGTCTCATTCGTTTCAGGAAAAAGGGATTTGCCTTTGGTTTGGTTTCTCTCCTTTTGAAAGCATTTGAAGAGCTTGCATATGACGGATTGTTTCTGTAGGCCTCTTTCCTGGCAGTTTCTCAACACTGAGGCCTAATTTAAGTGTGCTAGATTCGAAAGCCCATTTCTCTTTCTACTTGCTATTGAAATTCAGACCAGAGAACACATGTTGTGAAGCACTGCTGTTAGACCCTGAATGTAATTAGACTCGTCCTCAACCTCGTAGCCTTACAGTGCTATGCCAGACATCCCGCCACCCGGCTTCAGAACAAATGACACACGCAGGAGGTGTTGGAAAAGAAATGACTGGTCTTGATATGTCGGAGGGTCCTGCACTGTTAAAAAGAATGGGGGTTTTCACAGGGATGCCTCAGAAGAGTCATTTTGGGTTCCCCGAAAGACCTGTGAGTGAACAGTACCATTTTTTTCTTACTGTGAAAAACAATTTAGTACAATGGAAAGATTCCATGGATGTTAAAGGTTCTTAATGGAACCATACAGTAGATGCCAATAAAAAACGGGGGCAGTTTTTGCAGTTGCGGCTGCATTAAAACGTGCCAGACAACACACTAGCATTCAAGTGTACTTTAAAACACACATGCTCTAGATTATTACAAGCAGCCTAGCTACCAGATGTATTTTAAGTCCCAATTTCTTACTGTAATCCTACCGCTGGTCTATTTTCAAAGCACTTCTGTTTATGTATGTAGGGTCAGAGCGTCTTTTATTTAGCGTGGATCACTCGAAGACTTCCCTGAGTGTGTGCAGTGCTCACATCTCCCTGTGGAACTGACATAGTTACTATTGTAGTCACAGCTGCAATCTTGCGGAGTTCACCCTCAGATAAATCAGGAAACGGGCTTTGTCTTTTTGCTTCTTGTACTGTATTACATTAATTCCAGTTCACTTTACGTGGTTACTGGAAAATACGCAGGCTGCAATTATAATATTAGTGGCAATTTGGGTACACGGCGAGGGAGTTGCAATGTTGTTTATGATACGGTAATTTTATTTGCCTTTCTTTGATGCGTGGTCGTCCTTCACCTCCCGCCATTCAGTTTCTCCTGTGAGAGGCACACTGAGCCAATCTGCTCACTGTCTGTCGTTTTTTCCCCCTCTCCTTTCTCTCTCTCTCTCCCCATGTAACGCACAGACTGCCACAGAGGGCCTGACGTTTAGACTCCCTTGCCATTAGTAAAGCATCATAGTTGCTATGGAAACGGCACCATGGGATTTTGCTGCTTGCTTCCCACCATACCAACTGTTGTCATCTCTTCCCAGCCAACTGGATCAGCTTTGCGATCAGGAGAATTTACACAGTAGTTTGTTTGACACTAAAGCAACTGGGGTGTAAATGTAGTAAATAGCCTATATTAAACCAAGCAAATTAGTGCAATTTAATGCGTCCTTGCTTAATAAAAGCATTTTCAATTCTTATTTATGTTTTCTTTTAACTTTTGACAGGTAGTGTATGACTAGCAGGATTTTTTTAAAGGAGACCTATTATGGCACAGTGTAATATGTAATAAATGTCTAAGGTGTCCCCATAAATATCTGTGAAGTTTCAGCTCATAGTACCACAGATATGATTTATTATATAATTTTGAAAAGGTTAATTTTGAGGAATCTGAAACACAGTTTTTGTGCATGTCAGACTGTTTACAGATTGTACCTCAGATCTGAGGTGACAAAGACATCTGTTTGGTTTTGACTATCATATCTATCGTGCTGAAATAAAGCATTTTTTAAAGCAGTATTAGTTTAAACTTATGACATACGGTTCTCTGAGCATTAAACTACGGTGGCCGAGAGAGCTCAAATGCATACAGGGAAATGCAAACACTGATCTTTTACTTACCATAGGCTACATTATGTTAAATTGTGAAGTTACAGTTATGTTATCCAATAATAAAACGCATGCAGAATTTCATCAGTTTGACCGGTACAATCGTATAAACGCGCGTTTCTTAGTTTGCATGTGTTGTGCGGTTGGCAGCACTTGTGTCAACTTGATTTGCATGTGTTTTCTTAAGTTGCAGCCAAACAGTACTAAAGTTCTCTTTCACGTCTTATTGCACTTAAACTGTCAAATACGCACAAGTTTAAGTTAAAAACGCACACGATTTAGAAAAACGTCTGTGAAGGTAATCTGCTGGGAAAGAACTTGCATGTTTATATAAGTTCTATAGAGCAGCAGTGTTATATACAGTAAATAAATCAATAAATCCACTGCTCACTCTCCTCTGAGGTTAGGACTCTAAATAGCTTTCAGTGTTTGTCTGTGCTGCCAAAGACAGAGCAGTTAGCTTGCTGTGCTCAAGCTTTCACCGTGGCATTAGAATTGGTACAATGTTGTCTCATGTGAAAACACAATGGCGGCACGGTGAGTGGAAACGGGCAGATTAAGGTGCATGGATATGATATTAAAGTCTCCTTTCTATGTTTAGGGGAGAGCAAAATCTTAGTGGCTTGATTTTTAAAAGCTTGCAGAGACAGCCATAATTGGCTTGGTTGTTCTTTTTCACATTTTATGGGTTTGTACCAATAGATGAACCGGGGTTTATAGCACTTAAACACAGGAAAAGTCTGATTTTCATAATTATGGTTGGAATGCGTTTTTACCAAGGCCTGATTCTAAATGTTATAACAATTGTGGCACTGCTTTGAGGTGTCTGTTTGTACCTTAAATACACATTTAGCATCTCTCGCACCCTCTGTCTTTCTCTTTCGCTCTCTTGTGACTGATCTGTTGTTGTCCGTCCGAAGGGATCATCTCATTATTCACATCCACTCTGCAGAATCACCAAGGTCAGGATGCTGTGCGCAGTCAGCACAAACAGTCCTTGTTGGCCACAGGGATGGTAGCACAGCTCTATATCGCTCATTCAGGACTTAGCCATGCATAGAACGATACGATATAGCTCAATAACACAACAAGTATGGAAACCTCCCTGTCACAAGATCTGTAATCTCTAAGGTCAGAAAAGCACAAGGGAGCGTGAAATGGCACAGCGCAGGTAGCCTATAGGATCATTTTGTTTGTCTGCAGAACTAAACAACAATACAGAAGCGGATATAAAATCAGGCCCTCACAATCGGATAAGCCGCATAATCAATTAATTGATCGTTTACTATACATTTATTTTTCAGTGATCCAGCTAATGTGACAGTAGCTAATGAATATGCGAACAAAGCCGTGGTAATCTTCTTTACCTCCTACTGTAAGACTGATCTCTTGCTTTAATGAAAGTGCCTGCATTAACCTGTGACAGTGCTGCGTCATCGTTCAACGCTGAAAGCTTTCAGAGGGCGGGAGATGAGTGCTCTCTGCTTCTGGTACAGTTAAGGTAGAGGTTTGTGGCTTATAGTCCATGTATATTAGCTTTGAGGTTGTGTGTATGGTAGTGTTCTCTGAAACATTGAGAAAATATATGCACTACTCCACCACAGAAAATTGGGGAAAGTCTCTTACGCTGAATAAGGCCCAAAAATACAGAAGTGTTGTTAAAAATTAGTACAATTTATTTATTTATCTATTTATTTTTTAGAATGTAAATTATTAATGCGATGCAAACTGTCTTCAGTGTCACATGATCCTTCAGAAATTATTCAAATATGCTGATCTGGTGCTTAAAAAACACGTTGTTATCAGTGTTAAAAATGGTTTTGCTGAATAATATTTTTAAGAAAATCACTATACACTATACTATAATTTTCAGGATTTTTAATGATTTCAAAGTTCAAAAAACAGATTCTATTTAAACTGAAATGTTTTACATTATAAATATAAGTCACTGTCAATTTAATGTATCCCTAAGCTGAGTAAAACTATTAAATCCAAACAAAATCTGTGTATGCATTTAAAATGTATTCGGAAAACTGCATAACAAATATCATTGCCTCATGTTACATTACAGTGAGTTTTGTCCAATCAGATAATCCATGAAATGAGAATGTTCCTCCCCATTAAATGGCAAATCATTTTTAAATTTGCTATGATGTAACTAGAACCTATTTCTGTAACAAAAAATCTATCCTTAACTATTCCCAAACTTACTGTTTAAATGTAAATTGCTCGAATTGTAACATCTGTCTTTGTGAAGACCTTGAGACAGGCATTTCATTAAACCTTGCAGTTTCATCAGAGCCAAGATGCACACAGGCTGGGTTTAGCTCCTGGCATTCGTCATCATTGGCTTCAATCATTAGTTATGTAGATGGAAGTGATCCATACTTTCAGTCTGACACGAAGAATGCTTTGTGAGTCGTGTATAATGATAGATTGCATTCATAACAAGCTGCAAGGGCCACTCTTTTCTTGCTTTAGACGTCGTATTCAGGCACACAATTCGTCGCTTGGCAGTTCTGTGAGGAATTTTAGAAATGCGGTAAGTCAGATAATCAGTACTGTGAGTTTTGATGTGAAATGATTCTTTCAAACAAGAAGGATTGCTTATTTAAAATTATTTGGGATAATACTGTAATCAGCATTACAATGCATGCACAAAAAGTTTGTTAACGAATATGGTTTCTGTCGTGAGGGTGTCTGTAAAGATATGCGTAACATCACTCAGCATGTGTCTGATTTGTTGGGAAGGACGAGGCTGAGCATCGACGGGTCTCACAGCTTGCTATGTCCATATTTTATCCTCGGGCAGATGGACATAAAGCAAGGACACAGGCATTGATTAAAATCATCTTACACTACATGACAATGTCTGATGTGCAGATTTATCACGGGATGTATTACCTTGAGCTATGACATTTTTATTGATTGTAGTTCAGCGACTGTTGTATGTACTTCCCATGATCCCATTTCCTTTAGGTGTGATTTATGTGTTATGTATGTATATTTTATATGAACTTTTTGTCTTTTATGAACTCTTTTTATATAAACTGTTTTCCCTTAAAACCTCATCACTGCCATGCTTATTTTGACATCTTTCCTGTTAAAACAATGTCCTGGTGAGCACGACTGGGGGCTTTTAGCACTTCCTGTCCACATCATGGTCGGTAACTTTTGCATCCAACGTTTTCTCAAAAGCTGAACTATTAGAGGTGTCACAGCTCTGCACTGTAACGTTTTTGCCAAATATGTGCTATTTCAAGGTTTTGCTGTGCCTTGTTGTTTGTCGCTATCCCAAATTAATATAAAACAGATGGGATTTATCTTTTTTTTTTTGTTGCATCGTGCCTAGATTTGACGTTATGTTAAGGGTAATTCACCAAGGATGAAAACTACAACGTTTTAATAATCCTTCTAATTCAAGTCCACACCATAACTATTCTGATAACACAACAGTAAAACAATACAGTGGAATCACTTACAGAATATTTTTGTTTCCCAGCTGATGACTGATAAAAATGAAAAAAGCATCCATCTAATCTTAAATAGCTCACTTATAATTGGTGTGGGTGTCAATGTTGTTCTTTTTCTTATTGTTAACGTGCCTTCGGGCTAGATCGGTCTCTGTTTTCAGCTTCTTTTAGCACATTTCACCACATATTCTCTTAACATCAGTGCAGCAAATGCTAAAAATGTCAGCAGATTCCTCCTCGGCCTTTATAGGTACAAAAATATCATACTTGCTCCTTTCCCACGATTTTCATCTTGACCTTTTGTTTGGATTTCAAACGGCTGCCATGTTCTACTTGAAAAGGTATCAACTTGGGCAGTGCCCCTTTCATAAGAGCTCTTCATATTGAGAGGCTGTTATGAAAGAAGAGTGTTTAAGAAGAGAACTGTAGCGTAATTCTACAGTAGATCTGTCCAGATCAGTGCCAATTTTGGAGCCAGTGTCCCGTTGTGACGTGGTTCAGCCAGTGCTTCAGTGTCCTTTACGAAGCTCCGTTGGCGTGATTCTTATCTCTGCTAATGAGAGTCTCTATGAATGTAATCTGCATGCTATTGCAGAGCTGTTTCAAAACAGATAAGTTGGTATTGTCTATCGTCAAGCTTCTTCACGCTGGGAACGATTCTCTTCAGAATCTCTGATCTTTCTGGATGAGAGCCCGGAACCTGACACTGAAGTTAGATTTTTAAGTCCCAGGCAATCGTAAATTTGCTGGCGTTTGATGGCAGCAAAATTCTTGCCTAAGTGAAACATGTACGATATGGAGCGTATTTCAACTGAATCATTCTGTGCTTCTTTGTCGCTGACAGCTGTTCATTGGAAAATAAAGTTAGTCAAACACTACACAGCCATTACTGTTATGTGTACCATAGCAGTACTTAATCTACATCTCCATTGGTAGTTATTTTGCCTTGCTTTACTGGTTTGATGAAGGAAGGAAATGTGTTTATTTGTTGCAAGATCAGAACATATTCAGAGGCCAGACAATGTGATGGAAAAGAACAGACCTGCATTAACCTTTTTGTACTATTTTTTTATTTTTAATTTTTTGCTAAAGATAAAGTAATGTGTTGTGTATTTTGCACTGTGTGTACCACTTGGTGCCCATTTTCTTTGTGAATAATCAGATTCTCTTTTTGGCTAGACACAAGGCACGAATGTTTGGACTAAGCTTAAAAAAAACAATCAAAAAACAAAATGATAAACTGAATAGAATGGAATGATTCTGTCTCTTGAGTAGACAATTTTTTTCATGCCATTTCTCTGAACATCTGATAAACAAACTCCTGCTTTTACTGAAATGACTGAAATTGAAAATCGATTTGATGGTGTTCAGCGGCAAATCAGTTTAGTTTGGGAACAATAATAGGAAAAACAAACGCGACGGTTATATTGTAGCGCGTTTATTAGCTATAGCTGTTCACGTTTTCATTTTTGAATTAACTGCTGTTGCGCTGTGAATGAAACATTAACAGGGTTTGGTTGTTTTGCAAGTTGTTATTTTCCAGGTTGAATGCGAAACTGCAGTGTCACAATCAAATCTCCAGATAAGTTGGATAAAACTCTTTCTTGTCCCAGATAGTGAACAAAGTTGTCACTATTTAGCCCAGACATCCAGTTTTGGCAGGAATGTCATGTACTTCCACACATTACAAGCCTCTTGGAAGCTGTGATCGGCAGGTATGAGTCGGATAAGCTGTTCTGCACCAAATGAGATGTTCTTGAGAAGAAAATCAGAGCTCAAAATACACTTCAGCTGTAAACAGCTCACAAAATTTGCAGCTTTATGTTCAAAGCTGCTGTTTTTTTTTTAATCAGAATAAAAACGGTAATATTGATACAATTTCAATGTACTTTCTACATATATTAAAATGTAATCCCTTCTGTTATGACAAAGTCAGGGTCTAATGAGTTAGCCAAAAAAAGGGGCAACACAATTTGTCCAAAGTGAGAGTGACAGTCTAATTTTTTCCCAATTTAATGCAAACAAACACTTCTTTTAGCCATGTATCAAAAGAAGGGGTTAAAACATGTTTCCACTTCAAAATCATGAGACAACTTAATAGTAAAATAGAAGAAAAAATCTTTTTGGACTGCCACTGAAAGCTTAAAATTAAACCACCATTTCAGAAGTGGATTTGTATTATTTATGACAAAGGCATCTTTCAAAGTTTTAAATATCTTAGCCCACTTATGAGGTAGTTTAGGGCATTCCCAAAATATATGAATGAGGTTGGCTACTGATTGCTTTCAGCTACATGCAGTTTAAAAAACCTTTTCAGGAGGGAATTTAGATTTTTGTTTGTTTGTTTTTGCAGATCAATTGATCAAAAGTGACAGTAAAGGCTTACTGACTTAAATGTATATATATATATATACATTTAAGTCAGTAAGCCTTTACTGTCACT
>JAUYWG010000044.1:12363766-12375996 GCA_034779775.1 Enteromius afrohamiltoni
ATCGCCTTTCCTAATAATGTGCTAATTAGCAAGTTTCACTATGAATACGGCTAAAAAAAAGATCCTCTGAGAGCGTCTGGAAAAGAGGGGCGGAGTCAGCGGAGCTCCTGAAGATTTAAAGTGGAAGTACACAGAACAGAGTGATTTCTAAAGAGCTGTTTATGACAGGGTAAAATGAGCGTTTTTTTACACTATATTTGAGAAATTTTGAAGCAATCTATATTACAAACTTTCCATTAAGATCCTAAAGAATCATATTAGCTTGTGGAAAATTGCTTTTGTATGATGCCTTTAAGAAAATACTGCTTCAGTGTAATCACTCCGCAAGTGTTATGTTTCACTTCTCTGTTTGGGTAACACATGCCTAATTTCAGGTGCATTCACACGATGATGTTCTTGTGCCAGTCAAAGTAGAACACAGTTTATGGAGTGAAAAAGTCATAATTTGGTGTCATTACTGTATCCTAATATGAGACTGATCATAAATAAAAGTTATTCATAATTAATCAGCATCTTAAAATGATTTATGAATGATCATTTGACATTAAAGACTAATAATAATGATTCAGAAAATTCTGCATTACATTACAGGAAAATAACATATTAAAATAGAAAACCAAATATATTTCACAACATTACTGTTTTTGTGTGTGTGTGTTTGTGTGTGTGTGTGTTTGAGAGAAAACAAATAGACAAGACTGAAACTAAGATTTGATAATATAACCTAATGGGAGGTTTACTTTTTTCAAACTTTTTTTAAAAGACTGATTAAACTTGGTATATGAAATATTAAAATAATTATATAAAATATAATTCATTAATATATTTATACACACTTATATTAAAATATTTCTGCATATACATCTATTATTAAAATATGTATAAATGTATAAATACAGAAATTGCTATTAATCTCATCCAAAATAAAGGTTTTTCTTTACATAATATATTTGTGTATACTGTGTATATTCATACATGTATTTAAGGAAAATCTGCTGTTTACATATTAAATATATTTATATATAATATCAAACATAAAAAGATAAATGCATTTACATATAAGTACTTATATGTGTTTTAATATATTTATACATGATAAATAACACAGCACAAACACATAGTATGTAAAGAAAAACCTTTATTTTGGATGCGATTCATTGTTTTACAGCACTAATATGTTTATTAATATAATATGTTTTATTATTATTTTATAATATATGTTAAAAACTTTATTTTTTAAACAGTTTAGCAGAAATTTCTTTCTGTCAAAAGATGAGCACAATGTATTAAAAACAACAACAACATTTTTTATGCCTGCTTATGTTTACCGAAGCTTCATGAAGTTCTTTTGAATACAAAAGCACCCTCAGGCTGTTATTGTTGGCTGCGTAATGTCTTATGATGGATCTCAGTTATATTACTCACCGTAGCAACTGCAGATGAGTCAGCAGAGGCTGGAGCTTCACAGCAGCACCCTGACATTTGAAGCGTCAGCTTTGCTAGTCTGATGAACAGTTGTCATCTTGTTCTTTGTTATCTTGAAAAGAAAGTGCACAGTTGAAAATGGGCCTCATCATCCCTGCCACTGCCACAAACACCAAATGATGCCAGCTGTGTTCGGATAATGTGTACCCGGCTGGAAAAAAAAGCAGTGGAAGTGGTCAAGCTGCGTGCAAGAAAGAGCCATGCCCAGTCAGAATTTTTTTTTTAATGTAATTTCAGGTTCTGATAGATTGGTTTATCACTTTTTTAGACGCTAACAGTGCCGTTTTTCATGAACTTCAGCCATTATTGTTTATTTGTGAGTCACTGTTCCTGGTGTTACAGAAATTTCCATGATGCTGCTTGTAGTTTGTGTGTAAATGAACGGTAATGGACGCTTAATTCCGCAGATGGATCGCCACAGATGGAAAATTGTCAAACTTCTGCCACTCCATTCTTGTCATTGCCAAGTTCCTGTCGCACAGTCCTCAGCTTGTTTGCCGTGTGTGTGCTTGGTCTTTGTTTACACATTTCAAATGGGCCTATCCTTGATAGAGTCCACTGTTGTTGCTGTTTTTCTTTTTTTGTGAAACCAATCTCCTTCGGTTTTGAAGGTTTCGCTATTTTTAGAAAGTAATTGTTACTGCTTTTGCTCTTAGATGTTCAACAACAGAGAACTGTTCAGTTCTGTTTCCCCAGGTGCAGGATTTGTAGTGTGCTGGAGTGTAGCGTGTAGCGTGTAGGTGTTTTTATCTCGCACATTCTCGTTAGCCCTTAGCAATGCTCATTAGCGTCTGACAGGATTCACTATTTCCACAGGCGCTTTTTTCATGGAGTGGTGCTCCATGTATTGACACATGCACTGTTGCATAAAGGGTTAGACACTCTCTGCTAATTCGGTGAGCCGAATGGGTCGCACTTTAGCAGCCCACACTGTTGCATCCATAATGACAGTTCTTGATTAATTTTGTCACACCTGTAGGCTTGAAATTCTTTTAGAAGCAGCGAATGAATCCTCATAGCATTTGGGGAAACTGCTGTAAAATAGTATTTTGTGCTCGCAATTTTAAGTAGTCATACTACAATCAAACTTTCCTCTTGGGGTAGATGTTGACAGAATTAAAGCTGTTTGAGGGACAATATATTTTAAATCTTTTAAATTATATAAATAATGTTAATTAATTTGTTTATTGTATTTTATTTCATAATGTTTTATTTGTTTATTCTATTTTTAGTAAAGAACATTTAAATATTTTAAATTCTAAAATTAATTTAAAGGTAAAGTGTGTTTTTATTATTGTATTTGGTGTAATATTTTATTGTAGCTTTTTAGCAATATTTTTATTTGTATGTTTTTGTAGATTATAATAAATATTTTAGTTACGTGACTTTTATTCATCAATAGGTTTATAGAAAGTTATATATAATGATTAGCGCTGTTAAATGATTAATCACGATTAATCTAAAATAAAAGTTTTTGTTTGCATAATATGTGTGTGTTTTTTGTTTGTGTGTTGTGTATATATAAATACACACATACATTATATATTTTGAAAATATTTACATGTCTATATTTATATTCATATAATTTGGTGGTGGGAGTGAATAACCAGTGTTCTCTCCACCTTTAATACCATGACTGGGGTGAGACCCTTGAGTAAGGCAACGATCCCCCAACTGCTCCCCAGGCACCAGAAGCGTTGGCTGCCCACTGCTCTGGGTGTGTTCGCGGTGTGTATGCACTTGGATGGGTTAAATGCTGAGCATTACCTGACCACAAGTCACTTCACTTTTTAAAAAAAGCATCTCAGCCATTTGCACTGGTTATTTCATCATTCTTACAAGCCTTATTAACCATTTGACCAATGGAAGACGTTTTAAGACATTGCTATTGTTGAAATTGTGTCAATGCAAAATTCACAGAATGCACACACTTTACCACACTTTAAAAAATAGCAGCCATATTTATCTACTGCAGAAACAATGAGGATAACAGATAAAAGATCAAATTATTATTATTTTTTAATTACATGTAATATTTATTTATATTCTTTTTTAAAAGGGCTAACTTTAAGTGATCATTAACTTACAAAGTGATTCATTTTTAACTTTTTAATTAATTAAAAATGTATCAGAGTTCCTGTGTCAGCTCACAAGAGTCTGTGATTCATGCCAGCACCCCTGCTTAGCTCTTCAATTAAGTTTTGGGATCTAATGTCACTGGTACCTCCAAGAAGAAAATGCAGAACTATATCAAGAGGTCTACAAAAGAACCTGTGCACGATTTCCTACTATAATCTCGATTAGTAGTCAGTCTAGTGACATATTCATTCTTCCTGTCGGTGTGCTCGGACCCCAGCGGCTATGGGGAGTGTTTCTGTCTCTGTGGAGATCAGACAGGAAAGGTTCCATCTTAGTTCTCTGGTGTAGGACTGTGTACCGGAGCGAAAGCGGGAGTGGAGTGAAATACAGAGAAACAGAAAATGAGGGGGAGGATTACAGAGACGCGTGGTACAAGAGTTCTGCTGACGCTGAGAGAAGACGATTGAAGCTCCGCGTGTCCTCTCAGACTCACATGGGAAACCGCAGCTCTAGGATGCATTCATTACTGATGACTGTGTGCATTTGTAGTGTGCGGCACGTGTGTGTGTGTGTGTGTGTATAGCTGTGTCTGGGGGGCGTCTGACTCTGAGTCTCATTTAATGTGCCATGCCTTTATTTCCTTTGTGTCTGATTCAGAGACTGATGGAGATTTCGCATCTGAATGATTCTCTCTCTTACTCTCTCTTATTTACTCTAAACAACGGCCACTTGAATAGGGTAGAAAATGTAGCTGGAAAATGTAAAATTTTTAAATTGGTATAAAAACATTTACAAAGTTATTAAAATTGTTTATGTATCCTGATGAGACATTTTGTTCCATAGATATTTTTGGTAATTTCGCCATGTAGCATTTTTGTGTATGTGCTTTTTTATATATAAAATTTTACAGTTAAGATTTAAAAAATGAGCTAATTTATCATTTTTTCTGTATGTTAATGTTAATAATATCCTTTTTTTTTTTTTTGTGAAGATATTTTTGGTCACTCATTTCAGTATTTAACTTTTTTTTTTTAAATGAACAAATTTATGAAAATGATGTAATTAAATGTATCTAATTAATATCTTAATTTAAAAATGATTTGTTTTACCTAGACTTTTTTGCCAGTTTCAATTTGTTTCTACTTCAAAGATTGGAGCATCAAATCATTTTAATTATGTTGTTTAAAGCAAGGATAAGGATTGATAAGTAGTGACTGAGCTTTATGGATTCCACCAATGAGCAAAATTTTAATTCCATCAAATGTAGTCGACTGATCAGGCTCAATCACATGAAATCCACAAATGCAACTTGTTGGTGTGCTTTTGTGGTGTGAGTCCTTCTCCTTTTAATGAAGCTGGAGAATAAAAGCCTCATTTAAATCAGAGGTCATTGGTTATGACCTAGAGCGAGCTGCAGGCTGAGCCGAGACAATAGCATTCAGTTTAACAAGCTTGAACAGGTCGTTATCTCCTTGCAGCTCCGACCGTACCTCAAAGGATACATACACAAACATACAAACCTTTTATATGAGTTTGTTTGCGGGATCATACTCCCAATGCGTGGTTTGCATTGTTTCATAAGCCACAGTCACATCTCACAGCTGTTGGAAGTAACGATGGTCTCCTCTGTGTCCTCATTTGTGAAGTTTTCCTTGTGTAAATTGGGTTTTCCCTACAACTCTCTTGATGTTTTAAATAGCTCTGACGTTCACCTCATTTAAAGTGATAGTTCATCCAAAAATTTAATCTGACTCCCGTGTCATTCCGAACCTGTATGAGTGAACGATCCCTTTAAATAGCCTTGTTGTTTAGTAAAAAAAAGACCAGAGCTTTGTTAAATGCATCAATTAATAATAACCTTTGTGATATTTTTTGAGTGTTTTTGTATGTAGGTCTGAGATGGCAACTGTTTTGTTTTCCACTGCAGAGGGGGCAAGAATCTCTGGAGAGAGTCTGAGTCTCGCAGTGCAGCAGAGAGAAAAGCCTAGTCATGTGTCTGGAGGGGGCGGAAGAGAGAGAGGGAAACCATTTATTTCATTTGTTGGCTACAAGGCATGTGATTGGGCTTATGGTCCATTCTGGAGACGTTAACTCTTTGAGACTGTCTGGTAACATGCCATCGGCTATTTCAGCAGCCATTACTTCACTCTTCAGTGCCAAATGTACTTCTAGAAATCATTCTGATATGCTGGTTTGGTGCACAAGACACATTTTTATTATTATAAATTTTAACAACAGTGATTTTTTTTGATGAATAGAAAGTTCAAAATAATCTTTAGCCACTTGATCATAAATAATCATTTTAACACTTCCTTTTTAAATGAAAAAACAGAATCTCCATTTAGGAAAAATATCTCACACTAGTCGACTGTTTTTGATGTGTGTCTTGAATTGGCTTTGGGGTTTGAGGCTGGCACTTGGCTCTCCAGAATGTGCTGCGAATTTGTGAGTATGACTAAGGCCCAATCCCAATTCTATTTTCTACCCCTTTGCCTACCCATCGCCCCTCCCCCTTGCCCTTTGAAATAAAGTGGGAAGTGGAAGGGTTAAATATTTTAACTACTGCACTGTTATACGTCATCATCCATTGTCACTAGCTCCTAACCTTACGTCAGAGGACATGCGCCGATGTAAGCACCGCTCATTTACATGTACACATATGGCCGCAAGCGAAACAAAACAATGCGTTACTGGGTATTTGACATAAAAATAGATTTCCTAATATCGGTGCTATCTCCTAGCAGACTTTAGTGATTTTTTTGCAACATCACCGTAAACACAAACACAAAACCGATGGTAATATACATATAGTGAAATATTGTCATAAAAATCCTTATTAATGGCAAAGATTACTTACATTCATGGGTCTGCTTGCTTGAGTGAGCAGCCATGTTGTAAATTTCTTTTAGCCCTTAGTTTGCAGTGAGGTCCCGATAAATCTTCGTTTTGAGGGCTATCTAGGCCTTTCCCTTCCCCCTACCCGTTCAACCAAAGGAGAATTGAGACACCCCTACATTTGAACGCGCCAAATAGAGGGGTAAGGGGTAGAATTGGGATTGTGCCTAAGGCTTGCTGTGTATTACATAACTTCCTTTCATTGTCTAGTTAGACTGAGTAGACCTACAGGTATGTGTCCCATTTAAGTATCCTTCATTTTGGTCAGTCTTTCCATTTTCCTATATTCTGTCTTAGTTTTACAGTCAAACCATTACGTTAAGAAAGTACTTACCAAGTACTTTAAAGGAATAAAAAAATAAGCTTCTCAGTGGGAACATATTTTGAGAATTTTAGCTATTTGCAATTTGCTCATCTATGGATCCTCTGCAGTACAAGGGTCCAAAAAAAAGAAAAAGTCAATCTCTTGTTACTCACTCATATCAAAATCAATCAACATAGCTGCTTAGTTTAGAACTGTTATGAACTGGTTTTACTTGAAATGTTGTTTAAGTCTCTCCTGATTCTTATGCGACCTCTTTTTTACTGTAGAAAGCAATATTTTAGTTGACTTGTGTTAAGTCATCTGAACAGTTTGAGTCAACTGAATGGTGAATTTTTGTTCTTTTTTTCTTTTTTAATACGAAGCTTTTGACTTCACAAGGTGTAAATTGATAGTTATTTCGATTAATACTTGTTTTATCAGCTCTCATTCTGACGGCACCCATTCACAAGTGATATAAAGCATTTTTAGCAAACTGGATGAATTATACATGAAAGAACTGGTTGAAGGGTTCATATACTTTAGTAGCTGTACGACCCATATACCCAGTAGCTGCCCTGAGCCATTTCCAGTCTACTGCTAAGAGCATGAGTCAGTGATGTTGCTTTGAGCTTTTAGACCTAGCACTGCTTTTACTTGTAGTACAGCTTTTAGTCTTAATTAAAGCCCAATCTGATCTCTCCAGAAGAGCTCCAGCCTTATCGCAGAATATATACCCGTCAATGGTCCGTAATAAGGCTGTTATCAACTTATTTTTTTCTGATGCTTGCAGATGATTAGACCGCCATGTCTCTGTTCCATTCTCCATCTATCCATTCTCCGCTGCCTCAAGAGCTTCCTTTGTTCTTTTCATCTCAGTCGCTCTTTTTCCACTTGCCATCCCCCGTTCTGCCAGTGCTGAGGTCTGTCCTGCATGGCAGGCTTGGAGGCTTTGAAGTGCATTTAGAGTTTAGAGCACAGGCTCCTTTGTTCCTCTCCTTCTTCTGCTGTAATTTGATTGGCTGCAGCTACTGCTCTACCCGTAATCACATATCACTGAATGAGGAACACCACACGTGCCTCTTATTTCCACCGTGGCTGAATAACGCATGGTTAAAGCCAGAGAGAGGCGGAGTACGAGACCACGAGAAGGGGGAAAAGGGCCCCTGAAGACTAAGCGCACTAGATATGTCATTGTTTCCCCCAAAATCCATACATCATTTAAACAGAGCAGACACGTTTAGAGACTCTTCTTTGGAATGGGTGGAAATATGGACTGGTCGCTCTCCAAGGTCCTGAAACCGAGACTGGCCTGTCGGCACATTGATCTTGTGTTGGTTTTTGTAGTTTTTTCGTGTTTTTAAAAAGCAGATGTTTCCTCTAGGTTCGGATCAGACAGTTGAGAGTCTTGGGGCCTCTTTAGCTGCTTGTTGTTTTACATCTATAATGATTAGGCAACTGGCTATAGAGTCTTTGAAGAGCTTGTTTACGTCTTTCTGCTTTTTCACAAGTCTCTGAGTCATGTGGGTTGGTGCCTTGAGCAAGCGCCTGAAGCAAATACGCATGTTTTTTCTGAATAGAAACTGTTGTTATACCTAAAGTAAATAATAATGACAAACAAACTTCTTATAACCATCATCATCATCTCTATCTGTCTTTCTCTTTTTCTTGTTTTGTGGAATGCTCTGTAACCACAAGATGGCAAAGGTTTAATCATTAGTGGTTGTTGCTAAGGCAAGCATCACTTTTAGTGTTGCTGTTATGTTGTTCTCTATTATTATTGCTCATAATTAGGGTTAAGAGTTTAAATAACCCCAATCGCTGTTAAACTTTGAAGCATAACTTATTCTTCATTGTTTGTGCTATGAATATGAATTAGACATTACTTAAGTCATGCAGCTTGAGTGGAGCTTTCAAAGAAATGAGACTATTTTAAATTATATATATATATATATATATATAATTACAGTGCCCTCCACTAATATTGCCACCCTTGGTAAATCTGAGCAAAGGTGGCTGTGAAAATAAATCTGCATTGTTTATCCTTTTGATCTTTCATTCAGAAGATTCACAAAATTTTAACCTACCACTGAAGTAAAACTATTGAAAATGGGGAGAGAAACTCATGATTAAATAAATGTTTTTCTCCAAAACATGTTAGCCACAATTATTGGTATCCAATTATTGCTATGTGCCTTTCCCAAGATAACAGCTCTGAGTTTTATCCTGTAATGCCTGAAGAGTTTAGAGAACACCTGATAAGACCACTCCTTCATCCAGAGTCTCTCCAGATCCTTCAGAATAGAATGCTCCGTGACTAATTCGTGTGTTTATTTTGATGTTTGTTTTGGATTATTGTCCCAATGGAAGACCCAACCATATTTATGTTTTAACAGCAGATATTATTAGCTTTTCCACTCTATCTCTCCCTGAATTACCTGGTTTTGGTAAATAAGTGGTCTCTTTGAATTGGAGGAAGTTTCAAAGTTTGAGTATGTCTAAATTTTATTTAAAATAAGGCATACAAAACTTATTTTTATATTTGAGCCCTATTTAAGCACATCAAGTCTACGTTATGCAATCTTTCAGACCTGTCTGGCTGGTAATTTTGTTCTTTTCTCTCTGTCTGGATCTTTAAAGACTATTCTATTATTAGTTTACTGTTGTTATTTTTTTCCCCTTAACTGGCACAATTATGCTAGCTTTTATGATTGCTTTCATCATGATTTGTTTGAAGCCTTTTATATCAGTTTTTAACGTGGATAAAGTAGGCCGCATTAGAATCAGCTGCATAGAAATAGAACTTCATAGATTTATAGCACCCATCAGTTCACAATGTGTTGCTGCGTTACAGTGCATCACTGACGCCAATGACAAATCCCCCAAAGAGCTTTAGTGGAAAGGTGGACACCCTACAGTGAGCGCAATAATGAATGCAAATTTAATAACTACATAAGAAGGGCTTCGGGATCAAATTCCCTTCGCAAGGTGATCTTCAGTCCTTTGCACTGTCAGCCTGAGGCAGCACTCTTATCACTATTTATTAACCTGCCGTACTTATAGAAGTCAATTAAATATGATCTAAATTGGCATTTAGGCCTGAAGCTTTAATGATGATAGATGCTAAGATCTTTATAAAATCCTTTCTTACCAGATTACTATCACTGTAGGTTGTAGACAGGCAGCTTGACATTTTTAAAGAGCTTGCCTTGAGGTATTTTTCTCTGTTGTACCAGCTTTTTGTTATTTTATTTTTAAGAAAATGACAAGCCACTTACTGTGGTGTTGTTTTGATATAGTGGTCAGATATTAGTTTCAATGGGTTTTAAATGGCTGAAATATATTTTGGATTTCTCAGCAGAGGTCGGCTTCACAGCCACGTCTCTGCTCAAGGATACGTGGACCTCGTTTACTGTCTAATAGAGACGACAAGCGTCAAGCCGCTGATTTGTTGCCTCCCATGAATTTCATTGGCTTCCTTTAACGTTTTCAATGCTAAAATAGCAAGATGGATTTTCTGCTTGCCCTTCATGGTTTTATAAAGGGCACAAGATGAAAGAAGTGTGGGTGTGGAGATACTCTGCGTACACTGTGTGTGTGTGTGTGTGTGTGCAACATTTAAAATCTCACTTTTCAACAATTGCAAATGTGTATAAATAGAAATGGATAGAATTAAATAAGCGCAAACGGCTTTAGCCCCTATTGTTTTTGTATGATTCAGTTTTATTATTCTCGTCCAATGGTAGACTATGGCAGCCCTGTGAAGGGAAAATAGAAAAATTATGAAATTTGGCACAATTGTAGAGAAGGCCATGAATAGCGATCTGACCAAATTTTGGAGCTCTAAGTTTTTTTTTAGTTCAGGCCTGGAAGGACCAAACAAGCCCACTTGTTTAGAGCCAATTCCTTATCATGGCATTCAATTTCACTTGGAACCTTATTCTTATAGCAAATTCAATTATTTATTGTTTACTTGGATAATTAGTTGTAGTTCCAAGACATTTCCCCTTCAGGTGTAAGCAAGGTATGTGAGGTTTAATTATAGGGTCATTTAACAGCCATGCAGTGGCGTTTTGAATTCAGGGCAATGCCTCTGAAATCTGTCAGTAATTCACGTTTGGTCACATTATGTGCCTGCAGCAGTGTGTACAATGCTCAAGGACACTATAAGTTAATGTTTTTCCTCCATAAACGTAATTAAAGCATAGAAAAGTGACGAGATCCATATTTCACTGTGCAGTATGGCAGAACAGGTATTTTTAGTTCATGAACAAGAAGAGGAAGCGAGCATTAACTGACCTTTACACAGCTTGAAATACTAGAACTCCCTTATGAGAGAGAAAATTACCGTTCCCTTCCTTAGAAACAGTAAAACGAGCGAGCGCTCCGTACACGGTTTTACTGCCGTGCTCTCCGTTATAGAGGATGTGGTTTTACTAGGCTCCTCTGTCCTAAGGCAGGAGCTGGAATCACAGTAATCAGCTTCCTGTCACAACCCAGCAGCAGGGATTTGGGAAGCCACTCCACCTGCTGTACTCTCCACCATGTCTAGCGTCTGTGCACCTGCATGTGTTCCCAGGCACGTAAACACGCTGGAGTCACCGCCATCCATCTCTCCACAGTTCACTGCCGCACACTAGCTCACCTTCAAACTTCTTCTAGCCCTTCACTGCCCTGTCACCATGGTTACAGCAGCGGCTCTGAGCTGGATGGGGTGGAGGGGGACGGGGGTTAAGAACTGGTGGAAGCTTTCTGCAGGCGGTTGCATCATTGTGCTAATTCCACCCGCTCTTTAGAAGCTCATGATTTGATTGCGGGTAGAAACGCAATAAAAAGGGTTGCGAAAAAAAAAAAAGGATCTTGGTAAAAAACAGCAGATCACTTGCACTTTAATTTTGTAAAATGTGTGTGTGTGTGTGAGAGAGAGAGAAGGGAATCTATTTAGCTATCTAGACTGTATATATATGTGTGTGTGTATTTTTTCCTTTCATATATATATATACACATACACATACACAAACTCACAATATGTTGTCAAATGATTAATCACAATTAATTGCATCCAAAATAAAGGTTTTTGCTCACATAATACAGTATATGTGTGTGTACTGTATATATTTATTATTTATGTATAAATATAAACACATGCATGCATATATTTAGGAAAAATATGTTATGTTTATATGTTAAATATATTTTTATATAATCTAAAATATAAGAATATTAATATACAAATTTATTATCTTAAATATTTTCAAAATATACACTGTATGTGTGTGTATTTACATATTTATATAAAATTAATATAAACAGTACACATACATATATAAACAAAAAACCTTGTGATGAAATGTTTGACAATACCTACATATTAGGGCTGTGCAATTAATCGCAAAAAAAAATCACAATTTAAACGCATGCAATTTCTAAATCGCATAAGGCTGCAATTTTATCTATTAATTTATTTAGA
>JAUYWG010000044.1:12376096-12422921 GCA_034779775.1 Enteromius afrohamiltoni
TTTCATTCATTGTGAAATGTTTTGTTATGCACTTCTTATGCACTGAATACATTTAGAATGTATGCATGAAGTTTGTTGCAATATTAGTTCATTAAATCGCAATATGATTATTTTGTCCATATTGCACAGCCCTACTACATATACAGTATATAAGTATGTAAGTTACTCCATTAAAAATCAATTTACACAGGAATTACAATTAGACATGGTCATTTTGTCCAATTTAAAGGGTGAAATGTATTTTCTTTGTTAATCTTCACCACGTACTGTGTTTCACTCACACATGATTTTTTGCCAAATGCTTGTAGTCTCAGCCATTCATGGTACATTGTCAGGTTAAAATAGTTCTTTTAAAACACTTCTTTAGACCCCTGCATTCTGCTCTATTCAATTACGCTCCATGTAGCTGTTCTTGTAAGGAAGGTGACGTCCTGTCTGAGAGCTGTATAATCCGCTTTTGAGTGTTTGAGTGCTGTCACTTACTTGGATTGAAAGTCACCGTATTCAGTGTCAGCACAAATTGCTCTCTGATAAAATTGGGCCACAATGTACCACTGAAAATCACAGTAGAGTTCATCAAAGTATTGAAAAGCAAGGGTTTTATGGCCGTTGGTGTGCATTTTTAAAATACAATGTAGGAAAATGTGTATGTATGGGTGTGTGTGTATATATATATATATATATATATATATTATATACACACATACATACACACACACACACACACACACACACATATATATATATATATATATATGTATATGTGCATGTGTCTGTGCGTGTACATTAATATACCAGAATAGTATATATTCATATTTTCAATTAACTTTTATTTTTATGTTTTAACTTTCATTTTAGTATTTCTGTTTTGTGATATTAGTTTGCATTTAATATTTACATTTAGCTACTTATATATAATACTTTTATTTATTTAAATTATTTTCTTTTATAGCTACCAAGGCAACATTAAATCTGTTTCAAGTTATTCATTTTATTTTATTACTTTTTCAATTATTTTATTACAATAAAAAAACGGAAAGAAGATTATGAGTAGTTAACACATTCATTAGAGCCCCCATTAATTCATAATTTTCAGTAAATAGCCCCAAGCCATTAGTTGTGTCACCAACTGAGGCCCCAGTTGAGTATCAAGACGACGAGCAGCGGAATCTCCATACAGAATCTTCCCACATCTCTCTTATAGTCCATTCACAGCGCCTTTGATGTTTTACAACATCTCAGGATCTTGGTGTGATTTTTGGAGAACCTTTGATCCAGAGCTTGAAAGAGCTCACCGGTGCCTAAAAGCCCTACCGTACAGAAGGAGCTGTGCGAAAAGACCAGCTTTGCTTTCCTTGTGTGGGTGTGCTTCAGCGAGACAGGTGTTCCACCGCTGCAGCTGATGTGATGCCGTTTCACCTGTGTTCCTGCTGACACACTGTATGAGATCACATCCAGGCGACAGAGCAAACAGCCTCAGGACCCAAAGGAGGGAAAAAGAAGAAACTAGAATTTTGTTTGGAAGAGAGAATTGGGACAGACAGACGTGTTAAAGTAGAGTTGTGTGTGAGAGAGTCACTGCCGTCTCAGAGGAAGCGCAACAGTGCATGTAATGGGGGGGTGGGGGGGCTTGTTTTTGGAGTCTGCACGAATGAAGGAGAGCATCGCAATCGACCTTCTGCAGCAGGCATCCTGCTAGCCCCACTGGGTAATAACGAGCAATTTACGGTTTAATTATGTCTCAAAATAGATCCAGCTGCACGCTTGCACAGTCACCTAAGCATGGAGACTATGGGTGCATAGGCGGGGCCTTAGTAGTGCATCGTATTTACAGGAAGTAAGTCATAATCTTTTAGCTGTAGCATGCGCTGATTGGCTGGAAGTTGTGCACTTACTTTGATGTCTTGGAAAGGTTACATGCTGACAGTTTGACATCAGACTGGCTAAATTTGCACAGTTGGTATCTAGGATTGACAGCCATATTTCACAACAGTCGTGACTATCAAGTAAAGTCATAATGAACAGGCAGCCAAGGTCAATACCGTGCTTGCTAGTAATGTCTGTTAACACCGCGATCGAATATAATACTATAGATCGAGACCCTGGATTGTGTCCTTTACAAACTGTTTGACATTTTTATAAGACTTTTTTCCCATTGTCCTTCACCTAAACATTTAACAGGTGATTTGTCTCACTCTACGACGACACACACACACCACAATACCCATTTTTTCTGCCATTTGTCATAACCTGAGAGAGGTTGACAGCCCTGACATTACTGGTTTAGAGAAAAAGAAAAATCCGCACAACACACACTTATGTCTGTCATTTAAAAACTCTTGATTGATCAATATATATTATTATATTTTTGGGATGGCTAACCCTGATTTTTTAAAATTTTATTATTTCTATCTTATTTATTTTATATTTCGACCTACATTACAATTTCTACATCTCATGCTTTATAAAAAGGGGTTTGTGGGTAGTTTTAGGGTGAGGGTTTTGGTTACTGTGGTGCATTAAAGGAATGACTGGAGCTTGCGGTTTGGGGCTTTAATGAATGGAAATTTATACAATGCATCAAGGTACACATTCCCCTCTCCTTCTTTCTTTCTATCGCCCCCTCTCTCTTTTTTTTCATCTCTTTCTCTCCTGTTTTTTTTCACAAGGCCCACATCCTCAAATACAATTACCATAGTATGAAGGGTATGCAGCTCAGTATGACGCTCTTAATCTAAAATTCCATTTCTTTGCATAATGAATAAACACACACACATATATATATATACACACACACACTCAAGTGTCTTGTCTGCAGGTCTTTTAAGTATGCGCACACATCTACAAATACTCCCGCATCCATTTATATATAAAGTGCTCGTAAGTTTACACACCCCTTGGAGAATCTCAGAGATGTTTAGCATTTAAATTTATTGATTTGATTTTTTTTCAACTCCCCTGAAAAAGCTGCATAATGGATTTTTAAGTATATTCCACAAGACATGTCATATATTTAAATATATTCCAATGCCAGTGTGTCCAGTACACATTCTTGCTTCCTAATATTACTTCTTGCCTCTAGACTATCACTGTTTTATGGAAGCCTATTTTTGCCACATAATTAAAAAATGATAAAAACTAATTGACACTTATTATTTTACAATTCAGACTTTTTTCTTGCAGTTCTTGTGAGATGAGATACAATTCTGAGGGAAATAAAAGGCACACTTTCTGGCAATTCTATGTTTACATCTCTCACAGTTTTTCCACTGAATTTTAAACTTTGATTATTTTCCAACACATAATGAAAAAATAATATGGCAAGTTATACATTTGCAATTGCACGTTATCTCCATTACGGTCATATAGTGACTGTGGAGAAGACCACAAATTTGGAAAGCATGCTGGGAACATACTGTACTGTACCACATCACACAAGGTTTATGTAACTTTTGCACTAGTTAAATGAAATGTATGTAAAATTTAGTTTTGTGTAATAGCTTCATTACAGCAGAACCTCTCTTAATTATATTCAATACTGTAAATTTTGTATGAGCTGATGTGCAGTAAACCTTCTCTCTCTATCTCCGTGTGGATTTGTTGAGTTCTGCATGCCTGGCTCGGTTTGGGGTCCCAGGTTTGATTGACAGTTGTGTTCTCATGCCTGGAGGGCAGACGTCCTGTGCTCGGTGTGTAATCAGGCCTGATTGGGGCCGGTAGCGGCTTTGCCTGCTGGTGATAAAAGAGTGTGTGGGTAGATCCTCTTGGCCTTCTCTCTGTCTCTCTCTATTTCTCTCCTTCTCTTCTTCATCTTAGTGAGTCATCCTCATACATTCCTCTGTTTTAGATCCAAACGTATCTACTGTTATTTCATGCTTTCCTCATCAAAAAGGATTTATAGATATGTGTTTGTGGGTGAGCGAGTGTGTGCTTGTGCCCGTATTCACTTTGAGAGCAAGAATTCTCTTTTGAAGATTTTCCCCAGCGTTGTAAATGCATCACAGAAGTCAGTATGTACTGTAAGTTATAGATGCTGTTGTGAAATGTGCAATACAGAACTGCTTTCTTCAGGTTTTAGACCAGTTAAACAAAACAAAGGGTGTTGTGTGTTGGAACCATTTCTTTTTTTGTCATCATATTTTGAAGGAACTAATAATATGTTTGGTAATGATTATTTGCTATAATGCTATGAATTTGTGAATGAAGACTCTTAATAAAGGAAAGGAAAGTAGAAGTTGTATTATGCACATTGATTGATCACGTCTAATTAGATAGTGGTTTAGCACAAAAAAGTTGACCTCTTATCATTCATAAATACTATATAAAATAATACAAAATGATTATTTTTCATATTTGTGAAATGTGTTTTATTTGATTTTTTTATTACAATTATTTTAGTGTTACTGTCAAAAATATATTGTTAAAAAATATTATTTTTAATATGCTAAAACATTTGCTGTATAATATTGTTGAAGTTGAAGTCAAACGTTTAAATATTTAAATGTTAAATATTTGACCAAAACAGGAAGGGTCATAGAACATTCATGGTATTGTTTTAGTACTGACTTGAGTAAGATATTTACATATGGTTGACCACAAGAGAAATTAATAGTTGATTACGAATACTGTGCTGTTAGCAGAGTGATCCACAGCTGTGTTTTGGTTTTGTTTTGTTTAGTGATAGTTGTTAATGAGTCACTTGTTTGTCCTGAACGATTAAACCGCCTGTTGTTCTTCAAAAAAAATCCTTGTGATCCCACAATTTATTTTTTTCAGCACTAATGTGTATTTGAACTCTTTCCAGCAACAAATGTATTTTAAAATCCATCTTTTCACACTGAAGACAACTGAGGGACTAACTAGGTAACTGTTATAGAAAGTTAACTGATGCAGAAGGAAAAGCCATGCATTAAGAGCTGGGGGGTAAAAACTTTTGAACAGAACGGAGCTGTGTATATTTTTCTTATTTTGCCTAACTATCACATTTGTTTCATTTACTACTGCCTTTCAGAATCTATAGAAGACATTTAGCCTACATGTTTTCCAGAAGACAAAAGGAGTTAAATTTACCCCAAACTTTATATTTAAAAAGTTTCACTCCCATAATGCTCTTCATGCATTGCTTTCGCTTTACACTATAGCAGTGTGAGGTGAGCTCTATGGTGTCACTCAACTGTGACGTCACCCTTTTATTCGAAGAATCTTAAACTGACACCTTTTGGCTGTTTGGAATAACACTGGAAGAGAGTTTATGTGTGATGTCTGTACACCTGACAGACAGAAATATATGCGTGCACATGTATTGGTGTTCCTACTAAAGCGCGTGGGCCATGCAGCGTGAATGTTCAGTAATTACTGTGCAACGGGTGCGATGCGGTCTTATTCTGCACGCTGAACTCAACAGCCCCACTGCAGATGTAATGAACAGGTGTGCCTAATATACATGACCCGCCTCTGGGAAACTCAGAAGACCAATTGCAGAGAGAGAGAGAATATCACCTGTTTCTGTCTACAAACAGCTTGAGTATAGTTTTTGCAGAAATAATGTGTTTCTTCACTGTTGCCAGAGTCGATTATGCAGCATTTGATAACCTTTGTGGCCTTTGTGTTGATTACCACAAAATAATGATTTCAGGTTTTCTTAAAAAAAACAAGACCTAAAATCTTGAGGCAGTCTTCATTACAATCTCTTGAGGATTTATATGCAGAAACGTGCATATTAACTCTTGTTTGCTTCTGTAACAACTTGTTGTTTTTTTTTTGAGCAGCACAGATGTTTAAATGAGTATTTTATTTCTTTACACACAAATATATTTATTTTGGCTACTAATAGAAACAGTGACATTTACATTTACAAAGTGGCCCCATTAGCATTGCTTGACAAATATAAGCATGCAAAATCCTGTCTTCAATAGGAATCCCTACAAATAGGATTTTTTGGCTGCAAAAAATGGCCCAGTGTAGATTTGACTACTTGTTAAAGTTGGTCGCGTGGATTCAGCACAGTGACGGAAAACTGCTTGGTTTGAAAGTGACTTCACTGGGAGCTGTGCTTCATACACCGCTACACTATTGACAATGAACAATGACTTTTTTTTGCTTGTGAAATTTTGCATGCTGAATAAATCAAGCAGCATTTTATAATAAATGCTTGCAGCTTTCTCTGTAACTGAATACTGCAGTCTCACAAACACATTTCTTTTGGGGATTCCTATCTCTGTCTTTCCTTCTCAGTGAATTCCTCCTGTCCCCCTGCTGATACATTACTGCGGTATTCAGCGAACAGGAAGGACATTCTTTCCTCTTAATCTGAGAAATGTTGACACAGCACCAGCAGCGGCAGAATGCATTGTATGTTTGTTTGCTTCTAGGCCTTCCCCTCATTTTCTTAATACAAGGTGCAGGGTAGTCACTCATAAAACCTCAATAGCAGACCGTTGGAGAGTGAGGTAATTAACCTTGATGTTGGGGCACATTCTACTTGAGGTTTGAGGCGAGACCTTTGAAAACAAACTAACGGTGATAACAAGGATGTGCTTGCCTGCTAAGTTTTCGGTTTGGGTACAATGTGTTGTTTTTAGTTGATCTTCAACTAGGAGTTTGCTTGAGTTGCGTTAGCTTGCACAAACGTTGCCGCCATCCAAAAGAGAAAACACTTGACCATGATACTAATGTAATTAGATATGTTTGAGGCTTTTAAAGGTAGACTTTAAAGATATGCTTTGGGCGAGGGAGTTAAAAATTGGTCATCCAATGCTCATTTCTAAATCTGTATGCATTTTTGAAACACAGAAGTTCTTTTGAAGAATGTTGCGAGGCCAAGCAACGTTTGACCCCTTTGACTTCATTGCGCAAATAAATAAATACTAAATATATAAACAGACACAGCAAAATGACTAAAAATGAACTAAAACTATTCAAAATACAAAAAAAAACTGTAACTAATACTAAAATTGAACTGCGTACAGGTTTGTAACGAACATTAGGGTGTGTAAATGATAAAGTAACCTTCAAATATTTGCAGTAGTCATACATAAGCCACGATTACTCCTCTAAAAACAAAGATATTATACCTGATTGGTCATTTCCAGGTTTGTTTGTGAATGAAAGATGCTCATTCGTAGATTTAGCTGCCCACTCTCTTTCACTCACATGATGACGATGATCAACTGTGGCATATTGATTGACTGCGGCTATACTTGAAAGCAAAGCAGAAAGGGTGCAAGGACTGCATTTCCCAGGGCGCTTCGAGAGCGAGTAAATGACCAGATGGTCATCCAGACAGGATGCGGCTTCTGCTCATGAAAACCTAATCACAGATAACAAAGACACTCTCTGCCTTTCTCATTGATCAGAGCATTTGTGTCTATGTTTGTGTGTGTGTGTTGCCCTGACAGCAGGAGATTGGCTCCTCTGTTTGTCCTCGGCCTCTGACGGCTTGCGGGTGTTGACACTCTGCGTTTTCAGGAGGTGCCAAGGGACTAAATGGAGAGCCAGGGAACGGTTCAGACAGAAATACGCCATCTCCCACGTGACAGGCCAAGAGGTTATCTGTTGGGCTAGGCAGCTGTGAAGAGCGCGAAGAGATGGATTTGCATTGGCAGAGAAGAGAAAAGAGGCCTTACTTGAAGATACGGCTAGGGACGCACAATCAGGCAGGCAAACAGAGTTAGCCCGGTGCAAACACACGCACAAAAAAGAACAGGAAATTAGGTTATGTATCACTAATCATAAATTGTCTGCTCTCATGTGTGTGTCCTACATGGCACTTCTCAGAGATAGATGACAAATGATTTAGCTATATATAGTGAGAAATTAGAATAATACTTAGCTTGCAATTTGGAGAGATGAGTCATTGTCCAAGAAATGTTTTAATTAGTTTTGACTGTGTCAATGTCTATTTTATGTGCACAACATATGCTACAATAACTAAACGTTTCAGCTGTGCAGACTTTCGGGCTGGGTTGACAATATAGTTTTATTGTTTTTTATTTTTTTTATTTTGATCAAACTCCATTGATTCTTGAATCCCAAAATCAATGTTTTAGTCTTCACTGTTCACTTACCATTCAATAATCGCAATAATCTATGTGCTTTGTTCATTTCGTTAAGAACCAAGGTCTCTGCATTCAACTTTTGTCAATTTTATCACAAAAATGCAAATATAAATGCTATTTTGCTGCATGTTAACATGGTACAGCAGATCCCTGTGATGGATTGGATTTTTTCTGGTTTACTACAAGTTATAGCACAAAATAAATGTGAATAAGCAGAACATACAGAAAGTATGTTGAAAGTTACAGTTGCCTCATCTAATTGCTCAATCTAGGTTTTAACCATAGAAAGACATCAATTAAATGTCTTGTAATAGATGTCATGTATCATTACATTGACTCCGGAAAGAAAATTCAATGTCCATGAACTAGAAAAATAAATGCAGCCTCTGTGTTGTCTTTCGAGGCCGGGTTTTTTCCCAATGTATTCAAAGGGCAGACAGCAAGACGATCAAGGGGTGATGCATACGGTTTGAGATAAAAATGAAATCGAGCTAAAATCCTGCAACATCGCATAAGCACCTTTAACCTCTAGTCTGATGAGACCCTGTAGTTATTTTTTCCACTTGATAAAGAAAAGCCAATTGTTTAGAAGTGCCCTAGCAGCCATCCACAACACCCATGCTTCATGACTTTTTAATGGCAACTCTCTTATTTTCTGGAAGGAAATATTATGTCTAGTCTTAGACGGTGCAGACCTCCACCAATAAAAACCTTGATGTGCAATATAGTTGGGCCAAAACCAAATAAAGTCAGTGCATCTGAAGCAATTTATCATTACCCCACATTACTTTTTCTAACCCTGTCTGGTTTTCCTCCTCCTACTGCACTATGGCTCTGAAAAGCTCTTCTCCTCTGGCGTTAAGTGTTTAATCTGTGATCTCATGTCTTGATTCAGCCTGAACAGCACAATGGGTGCAAATTACCCCAGGCAAACGAATACGTAATTAGCCCACTCTGCCCTGACACTCAGCTGCTCGGGCCTTTGAAGGCCTAGATTAATAATGCAGCCCTTCAATGGGCCTTTGTCCCATCCACAGGCTAATGCTTGCTAATGGCTAACCAGCCGTATACTGGTGTCTTCTCACCTCTGACCGGTGTGCAGGGGTGTGCATGCCAGCTTCAATGCCCACACTTACTGGATCACTTGAACTGATTTCATACAACAGGTGTTAGCCTAGAACATTGTAATCAGCATGGCCCGTTAGTTTAACTTGCGTGCCGCTCACACAAGTGAGCACACTCCCGCTTTCAACAATCTTTCAATTGCTAAATTTAATTATATAATGATTTTACTTACTATTATGCATTCTTAAATGTGGAAGGGAAGGCCATTGCAAATGCATGGAGCATATGACTCTTTACCATATGTCTGTTGTCCCTCATTGTCATTCGTGGTGCTTCTGCAGGAAGTTTGTCTCAAGACAAGCATGTTTGTTTATTATTAAAGCTGTCACTCCACTGACAGCTGTCCTCTCAGCATGGCATTTCTTGTTTACACACAAATTCTGTATTCCTCCCTCTCCGATGATTTATCAGCGTTCAAGTTTATTCATTCAGAATGCCTCATTAAATCACCTTCCTCTGGCGTCTTTTTATCTCTCAAGTCCTCCGTCCTGCTGAGCCGAAATTACATATTCTTTCCGCAGAGTGCGTCCTACTGACTCCAAGTCACCGTTTTCAGTCATGCCTATCTCTCTCTCTCTCATTACTCTGTCCCAGCATTCCGAACACAGATATCACACATTCATCTCTATAAGAAATCTCTTCCCATTCCCCAAAGCCATGTGTGTGCCACCTATCAGGACCAGCCTTTGAGAATTTACATTTAACGCCTAACCCAGAGGAATCAATTGATGACCTTTGTGGTGGGCTGTGATAAAGAGTGGCTGACCTGGCATGATGGGGCCATGGCAGAGAAGCCACAATCTCGAAAGGCGCATTATATACAAAAAACGAATGCATTCTGTCAGTGGCCGAGAGGGAGAGAGTGTAAAACCAAAACAGCTGCACTGCACAACAGATGGTAAGGCCACAGTAATCCTTCTAAGATCTCAAGTGCTAGCAATTGAAAAAAGCAATGAGAAAACTGAATCTGAAAATGAGTGGCCTCGTGGTGGCTGCTCTACTGAAGGATATCTCTCAGCCACAGCACAAGTAAACAAACTCGGATAAGACCTCCAGACTAGCAGAAGATAAATCATTCTGATCTGTAATGTTTGCAGCCTCATTATTTTTGCTTTTGCTACGTAGATTGTGTTTGAACTTGTGCCTCAGCTGGAGCCACCAAATGAAAAATGGCAACTTAAGAGTATTAATGTGAGGATTACAGTATGTTTCAGTCCCTCGTTTTACCATGCTGACATATTGTAATGTTCCACATCATTATTTCATAAAACGGTCTTCATAAAGAGATAGCTCATCTAAAAATGACAATTCTGTCAATGTTTACTGACCTTCGTGTATTTGAAAAATGCATTTTGGCCATAAACTAAAGGTCAGTGATTTTCATTTTGCTTTGTGTGAAAACATTCTTCAAAATATCTTATTTCGTGTTCTTCAGAAGAAAAAAATTACAATTACAAATTAGTACCTATTTTATGTCTCCTAATTTGCAGTATTTGTCATATTTATTTAGTGTAACTTGATCCTTTAAAACTAGAATTGAAGTAAAAAATAAACAAAACTTAAACACACACACACACACACACACACACAAAGAAGAAACAAAAACTAAACTAATAAAAACAGCAAAACACAACAAAATTAATATGTGAAGATGAAGACTAATTAACAGAATTTATTAGATATTACAAATATTATTAAAACTGTAATAGTACCTCAGTGCTACTAAAATAACCCTGAGTAAATTCAGAAATGACCCAAGTGAATGTCAGAGGTGACGTTTTCTCAGTAAGGTCACAGAATCCCCATCATTGTTCAATCTAACGGCGGGAGACTGCGGCGTTCCAGCGACTACGCCGACGCAGAACTTCGTGCCAAACCCTGGTGAAGCCCGTGCCAATTGCCGCCTTCGCCTCTTTTGGCTCAGACCTTCGTGAGAGGATTGCTAGGCTAGCAAGTGCATAATTACTTGCTCAGTGGTCTATTGGAACAGGTTTCCTCGCACCTTCATTCCCTTGCCCCAAATGAAGTATCTTTTCTGAGCGCGGCGGTAAATTAAACTCCAGGAGACATCAGGATGCAGTCTGCTTGCATAACTCCCTCTTTTATTTTTTTTCTTGTTAGATATTCTTAATTTGCTGCATCTAAAGTTGTTCAGTTGTAAATATTGCAATGTAAGAATGTAAATATTACGATTTGATTGGACGCTCGTATTTAAACTCTAGTCCCTAGATATGGCTTGGATCCCTCCAATGGAAACTTGACTGTGTTGAGTTATATGATGCAATTTGTCCCTAATTTTGAGCGATTGTAATGGTGAGGCTTGCCTTATGCACTCGAGGGAAGCGTGGTGCTGTTAGTTCTGTGAACATCATTCACTGTCAGAAGAAAGCAAAGTGTGCTCAACAGCCTGGCCAACTGTGAAGTGAGGCTGTCCCTGCCAGTGCCGCGGGCAGTTTATGCCTCTCTTCCACAGTCCGCAGTGCTAATTGCAGCGGTTGTGTTGTGCTGGGTGTGAGCAGGGACAGTGCCTCAAGAAAGCAGATGGCTGCACAAATAGTGTGTGTAAGAATTGCAAATCTCATAGCAAGCAAGAAGGAGTTGCACAATAAAGTTCGAAGCCATGCTGTAATTAGGAACGCATTGTTTAACAATATATCAGAAGATTCTTATAATCCATTTAGAGATGGCGGTATGGTACATGCACTTCTGATTTTTGAAGACAATTGCTGTCTGTGAACATGGTGTGCATTTAGTGTTTTATTTTTAATGTTTATATTAATGAAGTGACTTGTAGCCAAGTATGGTGACCCATACTAGGAATTTGTGCTCTGTACACACACACCATACCTGTGTGTACACACACACACACACTCTAAAAAAAATGCAAAAACTTAGTATTTAAGTTAAATATTGTTCAAAAGTTAGGAATCAAAGTATTTTTTTTTGTTTTTATGTTATGTTGTAAAATAATAATGCAAAGTTGATTTTATTGTAGTAATATAATGTTTTAAAATATAAATAATTCCTGTGATGACAAAGCTGAATGTTCAGCAGACATTTTACACACATCTTTGCTGCAGCATTTTGATCAATTTAATGTGTTGTTCCTGACTCTATCAATCTAATCTAATCTATTAGTTTTCAGTTTTCAATGTCCTGATAATATGTTGTCTCCTTTCAAAGATGTTCATGTCTTTCTTTCTTCTTCAGTCAAAAAGAAATGACGGAATTTGAGGAAACCATTCCAGAAATGTTCTCTCTATATATATATATACAGGACTTCAGTTGGTTGAAAGTCCAACTGCAGTTTCAATGCAGCTTCAAAGGGCTCCTCACAATCCCAGTCTCGTTTGTGTATATACTTTTTTGATGTTCGTTTATCACTGTTAATGTGTCACTATATGGAGAGAAAAAAAATGAAATGGTCTCCTCAAAAACTTTAACTACTTTTGGCTTGGTTTGAAAAACAGTGCCAGTGTCCTTTATGAGAGAACACACAGCCTTTGTGTCAAAAAATAGTAGAGGGCTTCTTGTGGGGCGGCTTAGCAATATTTCTTTGTGTACAGAAATCTTAGAAATGTTCTCCCCTCTCTGTCTCCCTCTCGTCAGATTGCCCTGTGTTTGCGTCATATCCAGTGTCACGGTTAAACATTCTTGCACTAGCTGAAGTCCCACGTAACTCCTACAGCAGATTTCTCCAGTTGTATATAGTATAGTGAGCGCTCTGTTCCTCCGTCTTGATCTGTACCTACTCTCCTTTTCTTGCTGCCATGTCATATATTTAGCGTGGCACTCACATTCTCAAAATGGACTTGGACGTCATGGTGGATTGTAGAATAGACGGTTGCCAGGCAACCTGATGTGTTAGGCTTTGTAACATTCGTCATTTTCAGTCGCTCACAGTTGCCCCTTCTATTATTGTATTTGTCAGCGTGTAATCACGGTTCCTAATTAAAGAGTGTCGGTAGATTTTAATACAGCGATTTGAAATGGTCTCATCTTCCTCAGATACACCAGGAGAAATGAAGACCTTGAAATATTAGCTCGTAAGGTGTCCCGTGCTCTAATTGGGATCCTCGATGGAAAAGGGAAATTCAATAGGAGAATTAATTCTCACTACCTTAAGGCTTTGGCCTAATTTGGGCTAATGGATTCTGTATGGCGGCAATCGATGCTTGTGAACTGGCTCTGCCTTTGCATGAATGTGTGGGCAAGCAGAGATTAGTTCACTTTCAAGTGTGTCGTTTTTTTGAATAATTTGCTCTCTACCACGTTAAATACAAATGTTCCTCAAAAAGCGTCCCCCAACCTGAAGATTATTAATTAATTAATTGATTACCCACCAACCCGGAGACATTCGTCTGTCCCTGGCATGTGGTTTACTACATTCATCACGTTATCTGTTGAGTAATTTAGCACTTAAGAGCACTTGTGATCTGCTTCATTTGCCCGTAGTTGTTTTTCAGCTCGAACAAAAAAAAAAAAAACCTGTGCAAATCACATTCTCCCGCTTTCATTATTGGGCTTGTGGCTTGTTTCGTTTCGAGATGAATTAGCTCGCTTCCAAACACAACTGTCTGTCTGGATAGTAATTGATTATTTGGAGTGTGTGGGAGTAGTGGAAGGGGGCCCTGTGGAAAAATAATTTGTTGCTAACTGCTTTAGTGCTGCACAGAATGTAATCTGACAGGAAGTTAGCATGTCATAAATTAGCATACAGCTAAAGCTCTGGGGGCTGAAAATCACATTGTGTATGTTTAAGGATGAGTGAGAGAGTGTGTTAGCTAAAACATATTATAATATTGGTACATAATGACTAGTAGGTACTGTTAATGTTTGTTCACATGTTCGTAGTGTTTTCACGGTACCAAAATTTCAGTATTCGGTACCAATACCAGTACCAAAGCAAAACATGAATTGAACAACAAGCTATTTTTATTAATAACAAACAATAAATTAACAAACATGACTGAATGACACACTCTTCTTATTTATAAACGTAAACATTTGTATAAATTAAACAAAATATGCCATCATTGAACAATACTTTAATATTATTATAATTAAAACAAAACCGAGGCTGCTTTTCTGATGGACCGATTTTAAGGGCACAAACATTAACCATACATTTGTTCTTTAACACACATATTTGGGCTACAGAGGTCATTTAAAAGCCTCTAGTGTAAGCAAATTGTAATGTTTATTTCAATCCAACATTCAAATTAATATGAGGTATATTTTTAATACTTCCACATTATTGTGAAATACTTCCACATGTGGCTCTTGCCTCCTTTGTTTTCAACGAGCAGATTCAGAGCCGCCTCAACAGTAGCACCGCCGGGCGCCAGCTCTCTGTTCTTTTATGAAGAGGACGCAACTGCGTAGTGCGCACTGTGCACCTTTTGGAGTAGTGCAGCAAGAACCGGGTTCACCGGGGGCTCGGTACCACCGGTACTTCAGAAAACCTGGTACCGTAACATTTTAAAGTTTTTAGTACTGTCTTGGTACCTAAGTACCGGGTCTTTTGACAACACTACATGTTCGGTTAAAGAAATAGTTTTCATTAAATATATTTCAATTTTATTTCTGCATGAAAAGATCAAATAGTTTAGTTTGTCCATTTATTTATCAACTTTTAATAAATACATTAAATAACAATTTCACTATGAATACGACTAAAAGATCCTCTGAGAGCGTCCGGAAAAGAGGGGCGGAGTCAGCTCTTCTAAAGAGCTGTTTATGACAGGGTGAAATGAGAGTTTTTAAAACTATCTTTAAGAAACTTTAAAACAAACTCCATGAAGACCCTAAAGAATCATATTAGCTTGTGGAAAATTGGCTTTGTTTGACTCCTTTAAAGTATTTTTTTTTTATATTTTTAAAAAACTGTATATTATTGTCAAGCTTAATTAGTTTTTTCGATTTATTGTGTATATATTAGTGGTGGTCCATTATCGGCGTTAACGCATCGCCGTTAATCTATTCACAAAGTTGGGTTGGAGTCTGTACTACAAGCTATGGTGACTTTCACCTTTAGCGCGGATGTATAGCCGAGTTACACTGTAGCCTTATTCGGACGGGACTAGTTTTCTAAACTACTGTATGTGTGAGCTTCGATTCGTATCACCTGTCGTCCGTGATCTTCATATACCGGTTTGAATGCATTGGTATTAAATACACGAAATCGGCACGCTGACAGACTTGCGCGTCACGTGAGCATTGTGTTTGCTTATCCTGAAACGTCTGATCGCCGCTGCTAAAGTGCTAAATGCACTTTAATACAAAACTGATGAACACATATCATTAGTATCTTAATTTAACTAAGGGCTAGTCCTGGTTTAAACTAAGCCATGTTTGTGAAACTTGGCCGTTGTGTTGATAACAGTAATATTATTGCATTAAATTGTGAAACCAAGATTCACACCCCTACTTTTAAGATTGCAGTACTGACACACAGATATCTCAAATATAAAACGTAGCACACAAATTCTGAATGCCTTTGGCAGAACTCAAATGAGCCATTTGAATCTAGATTAATCTAGATTAATTTCAAAATTAATCTAGATAATAAAAAAAAAAATCTATGCCCATCCCTAGTATATATATATATATATGTGCAAAGGTAACTGCAAGTACACTGCAATGTTGTTTATAGGTATACACACATTTTCATTTTATTTATTTATTTTAGTGCTGAAGTGTTTTGTATTTTATTTTTGATGTTTAATGTGCAGAGAAAGTATTTTATAAAGTCATTCATAGTTCCTCCCTGAAATATTCCCCGCTGCTTTGCTCTGTTTGAATGTTTCTTTGCTTTATTTCAATGCTAAAATGCATGTTTGTTTTTTTTCTTGGATGCTCTTACATCTAACATTCCTCTAATTTTTTATTTATTTTTATTTTTTACTCCTTCCAGATTTTGTTATAATATTAACATATAAACATCTTATAAACATTTTTAGCACAGCAAATTGAAAGAAACATGTGAAATCATAAATGTCTCGGAGCATCTGCTGAATGACGTTCTAACGTTAGACAGGGAATGCCTCTGCGCTGTATTGCGGATGAGCAAAGTTCTAAAAATTCAATTTTCCAGATAAAATCGACACATCAGTCAGAGATGTGGCCTGGTGTGTAGAGCATCTGGCTCGGATTGTTTCCCGATCCCATACGCCATATCTGCCATGATTAACTCAAACAGATAAAGTCTGTTCCCACTGTAATAAAACATGACCGAAGTGGTGAGGAGATTGTGAGCTAATGTGCTGGAGGCTGTACCGTGCTCTGTCTGATCTCTTTGTTACAGCTCCTGCGTTCTGCCGTTGCTTAAAAATAGCGTTTGACACCGCTGTCAGTGTTCAAGGGTCAAAAAGAAACTCTAGTATTATCCTTGGTCTTCTTGTGTTTGTGCAAGTCTGTTTGATCCCATAAGCGTCATGTGTAGGAGGAAAACAAGTGTATTCTTGTTATACTGCATGCTTGTGTGATTATGTACAACATTTTAGAGTATAGAGTTGAAAACTTTATGCTGGGCTAACTTTGTGAATTTCTACAAACAAAAAAAACTTGTTTATTTTGTTTCCCTGTTACAAACCGCTTGTTTGAAAGTTTAATTATGTTACCTACCCATGATCTCCCTGGGTTTCAGAGGCAATTATTGATGAGTAAAAATCTCGTAATTAATCATCTATTCGCTGAAGGCCTCTGGGAGTGATGAACCATGACAAATCAATAGGATTGTCATCCCTGCTGTCCTTCTGTTTGCACTATATGGATAGTAAATAGTTTAATGGAATGAAACCGTAGAAACACTTGCGGACAAATCCTGTCTCAACTGTCTGGAAAACGGATCATACCAGCTTAATCTCCTCAAAACGTTATCACCTGTGACTGATGCCTTTGAAAGTGACATAAAGGTCCTTGCAGTCCAAAATCTTTGCACGATAAAAAAAAAATATATATATAAAACATCACGCTGTGTCAGTCATGTTTACACACTGCATCCGAAACTGTTGTCTGTCCTAAAATTCATATCGGCTTTAATTTTCTGTTTTTCGCATCCATTACAGCAAAAATCGGAATTGACAATTATTTGCTTAAAATTGTGGTTGCGATTTATTAATTACGATGATTACAATTTACTCTGATTAATGTTTACACCATTGCTTGAAGTAACCGCATACCATATTTTCGCATGAAAAGTTGTGGCTTAATGGATAGGGAGTTGGACTTGTAACCCAAAAGGTTGTGGGTTCGAGTCCCAGGTCCTGCAGGGATTGTCGGTGGTGGGAGTGAATAACCAGCGTTCTGATCTCACAGGCTAATGGTATGACTATGGAGCATATCGCTCAACACATTGTGAACTAAAGTTAAAGTTGTTCATAATGACAGATGTTGACCTGAAGGAGAAAAATGACCATAGAAGACAGTTTATGCTAATGCTGATGAACCCTGCGGCACTGAGAACACGATTAATGCATTCTGACACGTTTGAAGTGACGCATGAAATAAAATCTGCATGGCTAGAAGCATTCGCATACTTTCAGGGACTTTTTAAGGCCAATATATAGTGAATAAAAGCAGTAGTGGATCTTACAATCTTGATCTTGATTGTCCGAATCAAAAAAGCCCCCAGCTTTACTCGATAATGCTAAAGCCATGTTTAAGGTCTTTGCGTTCTATGAAAGAAATAATCACTGTGAATGTTCGGTCAAAGTGAGTGGCACGGGGCAATTACACGTGCTAAGGTTATCGACGGCAATTACAAAAGGTTCTAAAGAGTGTTCCCAATCCGACTGTATTAGATGAAGTGTGAAAATCAATAGTTCTCCCATAGCACTCAAGGAAGTTCTGCACCTCAGCTTCCCACCGAAATGTAGTTTACAGACATTTCAGCCTTTATTTTCCAAATCACCTGCTTATTTACTTAGGGGTTTTGGCGTTTGCATGGCCAGGAGCTGGCCAATTTCATGCCTGTTGAACTCCAAGACCGATGCCATTGATTATTGTTTGCTGCAGAGCAGGAACAATCTCTGATTGGTTTGTCCGTTCTTTTCCTCTCCAGTGTGTTGTTTGAGAGGTAGAGGGGTACGTAAGTGTGTGTTTGAGGTCATTATGTTCTTTCTAGCCCAGCATTAAATGGCCCTCTCAAATCACAATCATTGTTTGTCAGGCTGAGAGTGCTGGAAGCAACCTCAAAAACTGCTTTTTTAATAATTCTCTCTGTATTATTTGTTTCCTTTGCTTTTCTTCCCACCTTCACTGCACTCACAAGACTTTTCCAGCTGCCTTTCCTGTTCATATTCCTTTATTCTCTAATTCCATTATTTTTTTAATGTCCTTATTACTTTGATCTGTCCATCTCATCCACCTCGTGTCCTACGTCAATCTCCCGGTACTTATTGAATAGGATGATTAAATAATTAAATTAAGTTGTGGTGATTAATGACACTGTTTTGTCTTCTTTAAAGCTGCTTTACTGCTGAAAATGAATTGTAATTAGAAGTGAAAGTATTTTATTCCTGTTTAAATTTTGCGTCACTAATGCTGTTTTTTCTGTTTATTATTACTGTTAACAAAACATGTACAAAAACCTATAATATTTTGTCAAGAATATATTTTATATAACAACATACTTAGTTTAACCATGGTCTGTATTGCTATGATGTCTTTTCTTCTTCTTTATGGTTCATCGAATATGTACCGTTCATCAATGTAAACATTTTTCTCAGTAATTTCATTTGTGACTAGCTCTGTCTTTCGTTCTCAGCTGGTGGGTGGAGAGTTCGACCTGGAGATGAACTTTATCATACAGGACGCTGAAAGCATCGCCTGCATGGTGGAGCTTCTGGAGCACTGTGACGTCACCTGCCAGGCGGAGATCTGGAGCATGTTCACAGCTATCCTGCGGAAGAGCGTTCGCAACCTACAGACCAGCACCGAGGTGGGGCTCATCCAGCAGGTGCTGCAGAAGATGAGCTCTGTCGACGACATGATTGCAGGTGAGCTCTAAAGTAAAGTGAAGCGTCGCTGGATCTAAACATGGACCCTGTGAAAAGTCAAATAAAAATTTATTGTAGGTTTCAAAATTAAATTGTTATAAATAAAAAATAATGTTTGAGCAGGGTCCTCAACAGGTAGGATAACCTGGAACCAGGAACATTGTCCTGGGAACAGTGGATAGTGAAAAAATATTATTATTATTATTATTATTATGTTTTAGATTAGTGGTAGTATTTTTAATAACAATAATAGTAAACATAATTTCAATAAATAATTAATATTAAATAAAAAGTAAATATGATAAGGAATTTTATAAATATTGCAGTAAATATCTATTATTGTTATTTTTCTCTTATTGTTGTTTTATTATTAATGTTGTTTAATTCTTATTTTTGTACTAATATTAATAATAAACAAAACAATTATAAAAAAGAAAAAGAAAATAGTTTTATATTTTTGTATTTTAAATATTATTTTTAGTTTTAACAATAAAAATGAAACAATTTCTTTATTAAAGAATATTAATTTTGTTTTATAATAAATAGTATAAATATTACAATAAATGTCTAATTTATTGATTTTGATTTTGATTTTGTCAATAATACAATTTATTTTATTTTATATATTATTATTATTATTATTAATTGATGTAACAAAACACTAAATGTTATGATAATTGATGCACCTTATAAAAAAATATAAATTTTTATAGTATTGCAGCATATTTTGGTGGTTTTGGTTGGGTGTAAAATAAATATCTAAAACTCTGACTTTTTCATCCAGTGTGTGGATGGTTCTGAACATGTCTACAGTTTAGACCAGTGCTTTTAGTTCAAATATTGCAGTCAAACAAAAATGCAGTTCACAGAAGAGAAAAGAATCAGTAATTTCTGTGCTAATCTTTGTTGTATCACACGCTTGTCCATATGTTCCAATCCTCTATGATTTGGCTCCATTACGTTTCAGAAAAATAGGTTTCACTGTCTCGCTAAACCCCTCATTGTGCATTCTGTGTCCAATATTTTTGTGTAATTACGATCAGTGGACCATGGCCGTCGTTTATTGCAGGGGTAATGTGTAAAATTGGCTCTGCGAGTACATTTGGGAGAAAGCTTCTCTCCTAGCGTTCTTTAAACAGATCCGCGTGTTAGAAAATACCGCCGCTAATCAGACTATTAGTTCTCTTACGCTTCCAGCTTCTGTCCATTTTTGACCAAATTTGTGGCCTTTGAGTGAATGGCGTATAACTGGTTTATTTTCAAAATCAAATTACAATGATATTACGCCACGACAAACATCACTGCTGAGGGCTTGTTATTTTTCCTGAAATTAGATTATTTCATGTCTCGCGCAGCGCTTTAAAGAGCTTCTAAATTCACAACGCAGATGTTTCGCAAATTACATCAGCAGACGCTTTGACACTGAGCCATTACGGCCAATATGTGAATGAATAGACTTGCGATCTGATGACTAAAGGAGCCTCAGGAGAACATTCGGTAGATAATGTTCCAGCAGAAAAAAGATAACGATTGGCTTCTTGCCCCAAGTGACATCATCCTTGTGAGTCTGCAGTTCTGTGGACCGATAATGCTGAGTCATTTTGTTCTCTTCTTTCTGTCTTCCTCAGATCTCTTAGTGGACATGCTGGGGGTTTTGGCCAGCTATAGCATCACAGTCAAGGAACTGAAGCTGTTGTTTAGCATGCTGAGGGGCGATGGAGGGGTGTGGGTGAGTTTTCTTGTGCCGCAGACTCCTGGATGCTACGACTTGGGTCGCTGTTGAAGATAAGGAGCTACTTTGAATGGGAAAATACTTTTTGTGCAAATCATTAGCTAGACCTCCAGCAAGCTCAGCCAATGATCTCCTGTCCGCCAGTCTTCCCCACGGACGCTTCTGTTTGTGGTTTGTTTTGTATCGATTTCAGCTGTGCTGCTGTGGTTAAGGTTGATGGACAGATTATTGATTGGTAGTGGTTCTTTTGTTGGGTCATTGATAATGGTTACTATTTCAATCATTTATTTTGACTTTCATGGATGTATGTATCTTTTTCTCTGTTCTCGAAGTCTCATTATAAGACATTTCCTTTTATCCCTCTTTCTCACTAATTACAATGTCCTCTCTTAATTGTTCCCTTCCTTCATGTTTCCTCTGCTCTATAGCCAAGACACGCCATTAAGCTCCTATCTGTGCTGAATCAGATGCCTCAGCGGCATGGCCCTGACACCTTCTTCAACTTCCCAGGGCGCAGTGCGGCGGTGAGAATTTCCCACACTTTGTACTATAAAACATGCATTTCAGGCTTTCTACTGTATGTATGAGCATAAGACTCCACCAACAATAATCAGTTATCAAATGGCATTTATATTTCAAAGAGAGTATTCTAAATATTAAAAATTTTTTGCACTTTGTCAGGTTAATATGCATTTTTTTGTATGCAAGAATTTCAGCAAATTAGTTCTTTTTTCTCCAAAGGACATATTCAATTGATTAAAAGTTGATCAAGAGGAGTAAAGATGTATATAATGTCATGAAGGATCTCTTTTGTCAAATAAATACTGTTGTTTTGAACTTTGTTCATAATAGAATCCTGAAAAAAAAGTTTTCACAAATATATTAAGCAGAAGCCCTGATTACAACATTAGTAATAGTAAGAAATGTTTTTTTTTAAGCAGCAAATTAGCATATAAGAGTCATTTCTAGAGAATTATGACACTGACTAAAGACAGGAGTAATGATGCTGAAAATTCAGCTTTGCTACATGAATAAATAAAAAAAAATGTATGTGTTTATATATACATATGTATGCATTTAAATAAATAATTAATGTTACTAATACAAGCTTCACATTTCTGCCCTCCACCATCCGCATGGTTTCCTGTAGTCTTTTACTGCGAGAATTATTATCTCAAATTATCCGACAATATTATCTGACGTAATCAACACTATGCCACAAATGCTGCTATTACAAATTGTATTTAACCCACAGTACCAAGGTTGAATTTGTACAAAATGGCCAGTTCATTATATATCCACTTATTCTGCAAATTATATTTTCATTGTTTCTGTAATTGTGCAAATTTGCGTCCTCTAATTTCCTTGTGTTTTGCCCCCCTCCAGGCCATTGCTTTGCCGCCCATTGCTAAGTGGCCTTACCAGAACGGATTCACTCTCAACACATGGTTCCGAATGGACCCGCTCAATAATATCAACGTAGACAAGGATAAACCATACTTATACTGGTGAGTAAAACGTGTGTGGCAAAGGTAATAGTACAGCTTAATGCTGACCAGTCGCGAGTCATTAAAATGTAAATGCCAGGACTGATTTCAGAGCAGAAGCTCAGACCAATACCTGTGAGTCTCAAGCTTCTCTGCATGGAGGAAACACGGGAGATCTGTGCATATGAAATATTATATTACCATTTCTGTTTGAAGTGGTAAGTGTCTCTACAGGGTTGGCCCACAAGAAGAGACTGCTAATTTAGGAGTGATGAGTCCTGCCCTATTTTTTAGTTACCAAGAAAAGCCTGCCGTACCAGAGGGCAAACTAGATAAATTCCTAAATGTCATAGGAGATTCTCTAAAGAACCTCTGGTTGTTTTTGAAAGTAAACCAGCGTCGTAAACTAGAGTTGCCTTGCAGAGTAGCCTTGAGGATCCTTGTTAGTTTTGACCTTTAATTGAATGTCAGTGCTACACTTTAATGCTGTATTCCACACTACTGCATTTCATTCTTTGGTCTGGTTTTAATGTCTGTCTGGGTTTCTTGCACAAAAACACTCGTAATCCCTTTCAAGATACCCCAAAGGACCTACAGTACTTCCCATCATGCTCGCTGTCAAGAGAACAGATAGGAAGATCTGTTGGTTTACTGTTTTCAAGGTTGCAGTCCATCCAGTCATTAGTACATATAGTAATTTAATTTCACATGAAATTTCCTGTAGCTCAACTGTGCGAGTTTGATTCCCAGGAAAAAGACCTACTGTAAGTGTATCACTTGAATGCACTGAGTATGTTGGCTTTAAGGATGCCCTGAATAATTACATGTGATATGACTGAAATGAATGACATGAATAACTGCGTGGCTGTAGCAGCGGTTCTTCACAAGAAATTAATTTGCGCACACATGGCTCTACAGCACCACTTGTATCGCCAGGAGGCCTTTTTGAATATTTGTAAGAGCTAATAAAGTATATCCTCCAAGTTGGGGTAGCAGTGTATTGAGGGAGGAGACACCGAAGGTACAGATTACCACTTCAGAAGTCTGAGGGCAACTGACCTCGCTTAAATCAGCATGTAATCCTGTTTCTCTGTTACCGTGGTGAGCTCAGCATAGAATTATGTAGTTGCGTAGGCGCAGAGCGAGAGAAACAGCATCGCTTTGAGGCCCGACTGATAGCCTGTCACCTTATCGACAGCAGCCAGCGCTCCCAGCTATCTCTGCTGCCAATGACTCAGTCAGCCATGTTTGTTTTCCCGCCAAGAATAAAGCTTGACATTCTCCCTCCATATTTTCATTTTCTGACTAGAAGAGTTTAGTTAATTTTTTGCTTGAATCAGATTTTTCTGTGGCGAGGTTGTTTGAGGCAGGACTAATAGAAGATGAAAGAAGACTGTAAATAGAGGATCGGGTGGCTTTTGTTGTCTCCTATTAAAAGAAAGCCTGGAGTGGGCAAGTTGGCATTAAAAACATAAAAAGGTTGTTTTAGATAGCCATTTTTGCATGCTTTGGGCGTATTTTTTATTTATTTTTTGATTCAAATCTTTTCTTTCTTTTTCATCCATCTCCTAGTTTTCGAACCAGCAAAGGGATTGGCTACTCGGCGCACTTTGTGGGGAACTGCTTAATTGTGACATCACTGAAGTCGAAGGGGAAAGGCTTTCAACACTGTGTGAAGTATGACTTCCAGCCTAGGAAGGTGAGTTTTAACCCTAGAGTACAGTAGAGGGATGTACAGTGTTAAAATATGGTATTTTCCTTTATAAGTGACATCAAAATGACTGTTTTCATTTTGGACTAACTTCTAAGACTAAAGGTCAGTAAACCTAGCAACCACATAGCTAAAAACCTAGATCTAGATATCCAAGTAAATATGCAATTTTACTTGTGTGTAACCATGTATGATGAAATAAAATCATGAGATGATTTCAATTTTGATTTTGAAATGACTTCTGTCTTGTGAGGAAAAAAGTAGTGCTGTCTAACCATTAATTGCATCCAAAATGAAAGTTTTTCTTTAGATAATATTTGTTTCTATACTGTGTATATTTATTATGCATGAATAAATACAAACACATGCATGTATATAATTAACAATTATTATATTTATGTATTAAATATATTTATGTATAATAGATAAAATATAATAATATAAATGTATATGTAAATGTTTTCAAGATATATATATATATATATATATATATACACTGTATGTGTGTGTATTTATACTGTATATACATAATAAACATACTCAAAGCACACAAACATATTATGTAAACTAAAACCTTTATTTTGGATGCGATTAATCGCAATTAATGGCCTTACAAGAAAAAAAAGAAAAACAACATAATGGAAAATTGTGTTGTCTATCTACAGACAACTGGATGAGCCTCTAGAGGGCAGCAGGCTGTGTTACACCACACCTGTCTATCTCTCTTTATCTTTATCTTAGATTTGATGTGTTAGCCTTACTTGAAGCCCTTCTAACTTGTTAGCTTGTGCACAAAAGAAACAAATGGAATACCAGAGGGATATATTCCCATAACACCTCCTTCCTTTTTAGTACTCAGGATCTGTCTATTTAGCGCTCTTTCTTCCTGCTTTTCTTTTTTTCCCTCTCTCACTCAGAGTAGGCTGATACAGCAACATCTGGTTTCTGATAACTTGGCTCCTCTTATTGTCCCAAAGGGATGTTTCGGCTCAGTCGCGCTCGTTGTTAAACGACAAATGAAAATAAGTTTGGCAAGGGATGTTTGAATAAGATACCTCATCCTGTCCTGCTCACAGAAGAGGGCGACAAGGGAGGGTTGTGTGCCAATTAGAATGCAAGCTATACCCCTTCGCCCACTCACACACACACACTAGTGTGAGAAAATGTGTACACAGCCTAACAATGAACTTCACAACTCACCTAATTAGTCAGCACTTTGTTCTGCTATTGAGACTGTGTGTGGTGGGACAAAAAGGCTGTATTTTAATCATCCACTTTGTTAGTGACTCTTAGATTTATATTAAACTTCCTTAGATATTAAAAATAGAGGAAAACAGGGGATCAGGAACAGATTGAAGATGAAAAAGAAAAGTAATTGAATTGAACTGAGCCGAAAGATCTATCCAGAACTTAAATGGTGTAATTGTTATTAGTCAATGGAAATCCAAAGTCCTGTCTAGACGAAGATGACCCTTCTTGTATTTCTGAAAAATCTTAACTGGCAATAAAAGCTATGAAATCTCAGTTATGGGATGGGTTTTTGGTCTAGCAGATTTTAGTTTATCCTATTCCCCTCCGCTGTCACCCCAGCTAATATCGCCTAACGTTTTCATAACATGCTAGGAAGGTGGGGAGGATATTTGGGAAATTAGGTCTTTTGAGGAAGTTTGCACTAAATCTCCTAATTTCTGACGGGCCACACTAATTTCCAGAGCTCATCTGTATGGACTTCACTCTACAAGAGCTCAGTTTTTTGTTTGAATTACGGATACATGGTTGACGCTGTTTCGTGATCCGTGTTGTCGTATTCCTCACTGGAGCGCTTTCAAACGTCAGGCCTCTGATCTTTAATTCATATGCCAAAACAGCTTTTAGCATTGCTGCCATCAAACAGAATGAGTCTGTTTCAGTAATTTTGGCTCTCGGTGCAGAAGCATGTAATGAGATGATGTTTCATGTGCTTGATCTAAAAATTTAACCATTTTAATTTTGGGTCCGGGTCATTTCCGCAGAATTTTCTTGGTCCAAATCTTGAAAGATTGGTTCGGTATAATTTAAGCTCTATATGTAGCATGCCGTCAGTTACCACAGAAAATAAATTCCCTCTTTTTTCAGTAATGTAGTGGACGCCAATGAGACAAGGCAGTACTGAGAGTTTTCTTTCAATAAAGTGCTTCGTATTTAATTTGCTTGTTTTTGCAAATAATTCAATTTTGTGGTAATTGATGCTGTCAAGTCAAGACGAGTGGATCATTTATTATCAATTTAATATTAAATGATGTATTTAGAAATCCCTCAGTTGCATTGGGTAGGCAATAATCTAATAATAAATAAGTCAATTAATTAATATAAGTGGGCCAAATGAGTAGCTACATTCTTAAAAATAAAGGTTTTTCACAAAAGGTTCTCACAGTGATGCCATCTCTTTCTTAACTTTTTATAATCTAAAGAACCTTTTTTTGCCAGAAATAACCTTTTGTGAAACAGAAAGGTTCTTCAGCTGTTAAAGGTTCTTTATGGTACCATTTAGACAAAAAGGTTCTTTATGGCATCGTGAAGCACCTTTATTATAAAGAGTGTAGTCTATTGGGATTTCCCACAGTGCTCCTGATAACCGATCTGAACCAAGGGGCATGCAGTTTGTGGTCAAAATGGTTTGTCTGGATCATGAAATGCTTGATTTTATGACTTTATATGCATATAAAAGGAGTGTTTTATGATGCAGATTGATTCTTTCACCCGTGAAATTAAGAGGAAACAATATATAAATTAGGGCTAGGGTTCAAAACTATGACAGATAAACGCATAATTATGAGAATTGTGTGCTATAAACTTGCAGTTCTGAGCAAAAGTCTAAATTGCAAATAACTTCTGAGAAAAAATTAGGAGTTGAAAACTTTGAGCGATTAAATCATAAAGTTAGATGTGTGTGCTGTAAATGTGCAATTCTGAGAAAGTTATTTACAAGTTTTAGAGATATAAACTCTGAATTGTTTACAGAAATACTGTAAACTTGTAATTATGAGAATAAAGTCAGATCTGCGAAATATAAGCTCAGAATCATAAGAAATAAGAATTGTATTTTTCATTCTGTGGTGGAAACAGGGCTTCCATAAAGTGCACTGTGTTTACTGCTCTACCTTTTACGTATGCTTGGCTGAGTGAGCTGTGTGAATATTGAATGTCTATTTCAATGCTCTACTTCCTGTCCTCTTCTCCAGTGGTACATGATTAGCATAGTCCACATCTACAACCGTTGGAGGAATAGTGAGATCCGTTGCTATGTCAACGGCCAGCTGGTTTCCTACGGCGACATGGCATGGCACGTCAACACCAATGATGTAAGTGTTTGTGCAGCTAGCAGCTTTCCCACCTTTCCAGTGCTTTAACATTCTCATTTTTTTCATATGCAGCCACAAGAAGCACATAACCATCTCAGTACTCAGATCTCTATAGATCAAAGGGATATAGATTAGCCATATACCTTTTTCCCTTAGGCAAATCTTTATAGCACGTTACATATAGACTAGCTGAAGTAATTCAGAACCGGATTACCAGAAGATAGGCTCCAGAAGGCCTTTTCTGAAAACTCTCAAGCCGTTGAGCTGATAAAATGATTCACTGTAGTTCTTTCTTCTTTGTTTTTTTTTTATCTTTATTATCTCCTCTTCCTCTCTTTCTTCCTGCAGAGTTATGATAAATGTTTCCTGGGCTCTTCAGAGACTGCGGATGCCAACCGGGTGTTCTGTGGGCAGCTCGGAGCCGTTTACATCTTCACTGAGGCGCTGAACCCTGCACAGATCTTTGCCATTCATCAGCTCGGACCGGGGTATAAGGTATAAAACCTGAGATCACTTTTGAGAGAGCAAGGTGCTGTGCAGCTGTGGGATACCCCTCCACCTTTGTTGCTCGACTGTTGCAGTACAAAGTGGGTGTTTTGTGTTTGACTGAATACTTGGGGCTTAATGAAACTGCTGAGAACATTCAGATGGATTAGTTCTGAGACCGACAGGCGGTGTAACATAAAAGCTCTTTTCCTAAACTCAGCCTCACTGTGTGCCGTCTACAGAGACACTTATTCTCTGTGATAGCGTATGCACTAAAATTACACTTAATTACACTTAAGTGATTTTAAAAGATCTACATGGGCAGCAACAGTCACTCGTATGCCACTTGAATGCAGAATCTCAAATTAGTCTAATTTAGTGTTTTTTTTAACTATAGCTGAAGCTGTAAATAAAAAAAAAGTCTTAGTTTATTTATTTATTTCTAGACATTTTGCCTTGGCAGTTAACTGAATATAAGTTTGGTGATTTACCTAAAATAAATGTAAATGTAAAAGCTAGGTAGAAATATCTAAATAAAAAGAATAAATACAAATAAAATGGACATTAAATTAAACATTAAAATAAAATAAAAAAACAAAAAATTAAAAATTAAATCTTATTTAAAATACTTATAAATTCTATTGTATTACAAAAATAAATAAACAAATAATTTAAAATGCTGCAGAAATAAATGAAAATGTAAAAATTATGGAGCTATTATATACTGTTGCATGTCAGTATTTAATGCAGTATAAAGACGACTATAAATGTAATACTTTGACTTTAACGCATTGCATTCTCACGCTGCTTTACTTACGAAGGACACACGCAGGTCTGCTTTCAAAATTTTAAACCCTAGTAAAAAATCCTATGCCATAATTAATTTAAAATGCATTTATTTCATACAAATACATAAAATCCATTAACGTATTTATTGACATTTAACTTAAGATAGCTTTATAAAATTCTAATGAAACTTTATTTGGAGTATTTCTTAATTGCACGATGAACATTTCTTAAATGCTTAAATTAGTCATAGTAGTAAAGATTGTATCTTTAATTGCAAAATATATCAAATGTAGCTGATGTGTACTTGGAATATTTCCACTTTAGCACAATCAAATATCTTTAGTTGGACTTCAGCACTACTTTCACACAATTAAAGTGCATTAAGCCCCAAATTAGTCCAATTTAAGCCTTCCAGTTTAGTATACCAAACGTATAATTTCAGGCCAGGGTATATTAATTAAGCTCATAAATATGTACCATAAATACATTTATTTATTAAAACCTTTTTTTTTTTTTTTTTACTAGGATACATTTCAAAAGTGTGAGGTCATTTCTAGTTATTCTTATGTTTTTATTTTTTTGACTAGAAATTATGCTTTGTGAGTGTAACGTTTAGAGAGCGTGAACTAGAGCTTACAGGTTGATTGATAAAAAGCTGAACACGCTGGCTGTTGTGTTTCTTCTGTGAGTAGTTCAGTGAATGGTTCATGCAAGGCCTTCCTGGAAACATGGGCTGTGCTGAAGTACTTTCTCATTACACCTGCTCTACGTTTCCCTGACAGATCTGTTAATAACACCTGATGTTCTCTCTTCTCTTTTTCTCGTTCATTAACCGGACTCTCACCTCTCAGACAGGCTTGCCTCTCGGGTCTGTACACACGTGGGAGCTGATAGCTGCTTCTGCTTCATGTGGCTGAAGTGTTTATGCCAAAGCAGCACTTGACATAGATGAACCCTTAAAAAAAATCCCTTCTCAGTACAGAAACGACGAGGAGATGATAGATGAGTGATGTTAATTGCTTGTCTTTCTGGTTGACCAATTAATAGCCGTTTCAGAGAAGAGCACTGAGGGGAAATCCAGGATGTCAGGTTTGATTTCTCACACAGAATTTATTTCCCCAGCTAAGCACGAGACACGCTAATTTAGGCTAAAGCTCTCAGGAAGCATGCGGACAGGGCTTGTTTACCCAGGTCAGATGATCTGACGATTATAAGCAGCTTTTGTTTACTTGAGTCAGATGATGTTGTTGTACATTACTGCTAAATGGACAGATGATTAAACACATCTCTCTGTGCTGGTCTCGGCATTGTTTTTTGCATCAGGCAGAGCACAGCTTATTTAGTCTGCTGCTTTATAAGACGAAGCGATATGTCTGATATTCACAATGTATTTGCCATGATTATATTATAAATATAATTTTATTTATTTTATGTAAGTTATATGAGGGCTACTATTTAGGCTAAGTCAGCTAATTCATTGATATAATTGTACACTTAAGTCACAATACTTTTCATATATAATCAAAATATTTTAGTAAAACATATTTGTATGTTTGCTTAATAATATTTATTTGATTTAATTTTCATTTTTAAATGAATAAATAATATTAGATAAATAATAATAATAATATTTAGACTGATGTTGTGTATTGTTGTATTGTTTCATATAAATGAAAGAAAAATATTGATTCATTTCGAACAGTTAATTTTCAGTTAATCCATTCAAAATGTAATTTAAGCACACAAAAGTCCCTGTGAAACATATATAATAGATTGAAATAATTAAATAGAAATAGAATTATTTTGTTTGTTAAGGTAAATAATAATAATAATATTAATGCAAATTGTATTTTTATAAATAAGTAACCAAATATTATTCTTTCTTGTGCTGGTTTCACAGAAAATGTGTCTTAATTAAAAAAAAACAAAAAAAAAACAAAGATTTAACTGTATTTTACTTTTACATTAAAATATGAATTTTAATTTAATTGAATTTATTTAATGATTTTAATTTAATAGTGTTTGTTTAAAATGTAGCCAAATGTATTAAATGTAATTGTCAAATAAAACAGCTATATATTTAGATATTTTAAAAAACAAATCTCTCTTTCAAAATTAAATAGTGAACCTGTTACATGTAACCAGGTTGAGTTCATTAAGCAGTGTTTATTTAGTGTCAAGTTAAACCAGTTTAACAGAGACAGAAAGTCTCTTCAATAAATCGGAGAATTAAAAAAGAAAGCATGTCATGCTCTCCCTCTCTGTGTGTCTATCTTTCTCTCTCTTGGCATAGAGAGTTAACTGCATCTGGATTATTGAGGGATTTTTAATTATTAATCCTTGTACCCACGCGGCTAAAAGTTCCTCTGCGCCTGATTGCAGCTCACTCCAACTATAGAAGAAAAATCAAGAGAGCGGAGAGTGTGGATTATTCATGGTCTCTGTGTGTGTGACGCTCTGATGCTCTATCATGTAGATGACCTGATGTATGCAGGGAATGTTTTACATTATTGATATAAAACTTCATGTGTATTTTTAATGCAAGCGTCTTTTTACAGGTCACTGGTTTATTTTTTATTAAGATGTCTGTGCAGCATCAGCCGTTCCTCCTGATGTCACTATATTGAAAACATGCAAATGAAGTCATGTGATTCACCTTTAGCCAACACACAAAGGGTGCAAAACATTTTTAAAGTAATATACTGTATATATTGCTCACCTAGGCTGCATTTATTTAATTAAAACACATTAAAACGATATGATTATTATTGTAAAATATTATTAGGATTTAAAATAACTTTACTATTTTAACATATTTTAAAATGTACTGTAATCTATTGCTGTAAATGCAAATCTGAATTTTCAGCATCATTATTTACGTTTACGTTACAAATGTATTAAAGTATTGGGGGGGAAATAAAGTACATGCAACATGTAGCAAGAAAGGTTATAGACACTGGAAGTAATATGTAATATTCACTCATTGCATGTTGAGTGTAACCTCTTGCGTATGCAACAGTATGCATTATGCAAAGATGAAATTGTCACATGTCACATGACCTCAGTAGATTGCAAGAACACCATCTTGCATTGTCATTTGAATTTCTAATGTTGAAATAAAACATTTTATTTGGAAGTTTGATGAAATAATGAGTCAGGGATGATAGGAATTATTGATTGGTCACAAAAAAAATGTCAAGGGAAGTACAGTTTATTGTGTTCATACAAAACTAGTATTAATAGCATGCTGAGCTGATTATTACATGCATCCAACATAGTATATCTAGAGATGTATGTGTGCTTTTATATCTGCTGCTCATTTGTGTCCTTATCTGTCAGTTTATCTGTGAAAGTCTGGATGTGAGTGTGTGTTCCTGCTGCTGCCGGGTGATGTGGACTCCATACCAGAGGAAGTCCAGATGTCTGGTCAGCATGTGACAGCCAACAAGCTGCTCTCTGGTTGTGCGTTGCTGTGGTAATTAGCATGTGAGGTATGGGGCACTTGGCATTGTTGCAAAGAGAGCCGTCTGGACCGGCGACTTTCTGTGTGCACGTGTGCCTGTAAGTTATATAGATCGTTAGAGTGTATGAAGGCTCTTCTTAATTCCAGTGCTGTTCGTCTCTGTCGCTGCCGCTGGTGCAGCTGTCCTCTCAAGGGATTGCGAGGAGCAAAAGAGAGAGAGGCAGCAAGGAAAAAGTGTGCTAGCTTTGCAGCATGGGCTATCAGCCATAGGGTGTGTCGAAGCGGTGACCCGATTCCCAGACAGCTGCTTGAGTTAGCCGGTGCTCCTGTGCCCTGCATGATGGAGATGATGAATGCAATGTGAACATGCCAGAACACTGGGCCAGGTTACATATTGTGCTCATGCTGACTGTCTGCGTGATCATATTGACTGCTGTATTTTAATATATTGTTTGTATATTAATTGTGAGCTTAGTTTTGTTCTTTATATTATATATTATAAGTAGATATATACTTATTAATTCGATCTGAATTAAATTGTTTTTTTATGCTTTTTACAGCACACAGAGTTGTCATATTATATTGATATTAATTATTAGTGTTAGTGCTGATTAGTGGTTAGTGGTCCTTGACCAATCCCATCACAACTCTCCTGCCCACACTTTCCTGTCATTCTCTATTGTCGGTTCCATGAAAAAGCAGACAAATGGCCAAAGAAATTATAATAATATTGATTATTGGTTGATATTTTCCCCTCTTACTAGACCCCCTCTTGGTTTCATCATGAGCAAAGAAAGTTGTGTTTTAGAAAAATAATTCTAAATAATCTTATATTTTAAGAAACTACATGAAAATATTTATTTATTGTGTTTTTATTATAGTTTCTATTAATAATTTTTATAGTTTTATTTTTAATTGTTGTTATTTATTTATTTATATATTATCTAGTTAACCTAATCTGGTTGTTTAATAAATCTGGCATTTTATATTCTGAATATTGTTCGCTCTTGCTTTTGGATAAAAATGCTGGAAAGATGTATCCATCCATGTTAGTGTTAGTTACTGCATTAACTAATGTTAACAAATGACCCCTTGTTGTAAATTGTTACCGTTATTTTATTGTTTAAATTATTAGCATTATTTATTTTAGATTTCAAAATTGTTTTTTTATTTTTGTATATGTTTTTTGTTTTTATGCTTTAATTATTTGGCTCATAGCTTTAACTTTCAGACTCTGCATGATAAAGCGTTTTATGCTGTTTTTAATAGAAGGCTGTATGTTCCTATTTAGTGAGTTAGGTGTGTTAGTTGTGTGTATTTTGGACTGGAGTGCGGATGTGAGGCAATGTGTGTGAATTGAGTCTGGTAGATAAGTTTTGATGCTGTGTTCAGTGCCAGTCAGTGTGTTGCTAAGTGGACACATTGGCAGCAGGCCGGAGGAAACTGCAGTGAATCACAGTGCCAGTGCAAGGGCTTATTTGCGTTGTACTGTTTTTTTTTTTGTTTGTTTGTTTTTTTTTTGTGAAGACTTACTCAGTGAGTGTGACTGTGTTTATGCTTCTCTCATGTCTTTTCAGTTCAGAAGTGCTGCTGTAGACTCATGAGGCAGTCAGATGATGAAGATTTTATTGATTATGTGCATACCAATATATTACACAGATATCATGATATAGATATCATGGTTTAAAATTTTGCGTCATACGGAAGGTTCCCCTGCTTAAGTCAGTCCATGTCCAGACCCGTCTGAAGTTTGCCAGGGACAATCCGGATGATCCAGAGAAGGCCCTGTGGTCAGATGAGAACAAAGAAGAACTTTTTGGTCTTATCTCCATTCGTCATGTTTGGAGGAAGAAGAATGATGGGTATCATCCCAATAATACCATTCCTACTGTGAAACATGGGGCTGGAAGCATCGTGCTCTGGTGGTGTTTTTCTGCCCTGGGGACAGGACGACTGCACTGTATTAAAGAGAGGATGAACGGGGCCATGTTTTGACATATTGGGCAAAAACCTCCCTCCCTCAGTCTGAGCATTAAAGATGGGTCGTGGCTGGGTCTTCCAACATGACAATGACCCAAAGCACACAGCTAGAAAAAAAAACAAGCAGTGGCTCCTTAAGAAGCATATCAAGGTTCTGGAGTGGCCTAGCCAGTCTCCAGACCTAAATCCAATTTAAAATCTTTGGAGGGAGCTGAAACTCTGTGTTGTTCAGTAACAGCCCCGAAACCTGACTGTATGGAGGAGTAGGCCAAAATCCCTCCTGCAGTGTGTGAAAACCTGGTGAAGAACTACAGGAACCGTTTGACCTCTGTAATTAACAAAGGCTACCACATATACATTTTTTGACTCAAATGATCAAATACTTATTTGAGACCGTAACTCCCAAATAAATTGTAAAAAAATCATGCAATGTGATTTCCGGATTTTTCTTTGTATATTCTGTCTCTCACAGTGGAAATGCACCTATGCTGAAAATTGTAGACCCCTCCATGATTTCTAATTAAGAGAACTTGCAAAATCACAGGGTGATCAAATACTTATTGACTTCGCTGTATATATAAATCATGTGAAAAAAGCAAATCAAATGGTGAGTTGAAAGTCCTCTCATGCACGGTCAGGAAATTCTGTGTGGTCTTATGTAAGTCTCTCATTCACTCCCTCAGTTGAGTGGATGACTAGTGGCACAAAGTGCTTTACATGAGAGATATTTTGCAGATACATGCACATTTACACACACATGCTCATACCGACTCACGCTTGCGTTTAGAGCCATTAGTGAAATGGCACATTTCTGCAGCCAGAGCTTCATTAAGATAATGTACGCCTGTGTGTGTGGTTGCTCTGTGCCTCAGAAATTAAAGCTTTTTATTATTATTATTATCACCACCATTATCAGTCCTCTGGATCCAAACCAGTCCCTGGTGCTTTCCACGAGTCTGCTGTTAAGAGAGATTGAAAGAGAAGCAAAATGTGAGAGAACTTCATTTGAAGGATGTAGCTCATTTACTGTATGTGTGTGTCTGTGTCTCTGTCTTCACAGAGTACGTTCAAGTTTAAGTCGGAAAGTGACATCCACCTGGCCGAGCACCATAAGCAGGTTCTGTATGACGGGAAGCTGGCCAGCAGCATTGCCTTCACCTACAACGCTAAAGCCACCGACGCACAGCTGTGCCTGGAGTCCTCACCCAGGGAAAACCCCTCCATATTTGTGCACTCGCCACATGCCCTGATGCTGCAGGTGGGTTTCTACTTTCACACACGTATAACATAAGTTTATCTACAGATTTTTGAGTTAAATATAAATATATCTGTATATATAGATGTGTGTGAGAAGAGGAAATGTTTTTTTATTAAATAGTTAAACATGTCCATGTAAGTTTGAATTTAGTTAATGTTATCATATCAGTAATTAACGTATCATTTTGGTAGCGGATTGTAATCCGGAAAGGATTATGTGTTTATGAAATGCATGTGAATGAAATTCAGTTGTATTCCAGTTTTAAATGTGCTTTTGATTACAGATAGCCTGGGATTACACAAGATTTGCATTTTACAGAAAACCAGTTAGAAGAGAACATGATTTTCTTTTTGGGTTAAAAGAATTTCTTAATATGAAATTAGACAATTCAATTGGACTGTACAGAAATGTAAATTTACATGCTACAATGTTGATGTTGTTAGCATGAATAATTTAAGAATAAAGTAAAACAATAATAATAATTTAGTAGCAATAGTTGTAGTTATTAGATTTGGAAGTGCCAATAAATGTCAATGCTTTTTTCCTCAGTTGGTCAGAACAAACATGGCAGACTTTTTACTTGTTGACAATATCTGGTAAAAATTCAAATTTGGTTCATATATTTCAAGACATAGACGAGAATCTGTTATTCCACACTGGTGCAGTGACTGACAGCCACACATCCTCAAAACTCCTCAAAACATTAGATTCGTCCACTCTAGACCTAAGCAAGTCAGATAATTCCGTAAGCAGCTGCAATTCCTGTTTTTTTAAACATAGGTGGTGGCAAAGAGACAAAACATATGTTCTGCTGCTTTAAAATGAGGCACTTTATCTAAAAATCCCAACTAATATCTTCATAATAAGGCTGATGATGTTTTGCTTGTGTATGCAGGATGTGAAGGCCATCGTCACTCACTCCATCCACAGCGCCATCCACTCTATTGGAGGAATCCAAGTTCTCTTCCCACTCTTCTCACAGCTGGACTACAGGCAACCCAATGACAGCCCTGTGGAGACGACCGTCTGGTGAGTATTGACCATACAGACCGACAAAACTGTAGTTACCTGTATTGTTAATGTCAAGGTAATGTCTGCATCTCCTTCTTAGGCCCTAAGTCGTAGTTTTGTATTTGATAATAATATGTTTCTGTCATAATGTAGACTAAAACTCAAGTCACTTTCAGGGACATCTGCCATGAATTATAAATGGAATCTGTCATTCTCGGATAGAAATAGAGCATGACGGAGAGAGCGTGGGATTTTGAGAGATTGGTGCCATTCATGTTCACATAGATGCTAGGAATGAGTGAGAGAATCCCAAAGACGGATGAGAGGCTGGTACGGTCATAGCCTCATTTCTCAGGTCATCACTTGGTTCTGCGCAGTGTGCTTGCAGGCATGGTGAGTAGATTAGAGATCAGCAGTGAGCTGGCAGGCATAATCAGCGGAGCAGAGATCTGTGGGCTATCGATCAGTGGTAATGTTCCCCGCTGGGGTTTACTGACTGTGGGGAGATGGGTGAGGTCACCAGTCCATCCGTTGCCATGTGGCAGTTTAGAAAGAGAAAGAGACACTCTGAAAATTTCTATCTGCAGTCTCACTGCCTTAACTATGTCATTTAAGAAGCTAAGACATAAATCATGTTTGCTGGAATGATGATATTGCTTCTAGGAAGGGAAACCATCATTATGTGCAAGGGTGTGTACATTTTTTTTGTTTGTTTATACTGCTCATTGAGATATGGTCTTGCCCTTAAGGTTGTCCTTAAACACATGGCTGCCATAAGAAATCAACACTATTACAAATTTTTTAAAAATGAAAAAGTTCCTCATTGGCATTGATGGTCCCTGAGCCTTTGTGCTCGTGTAAGAAATGCAGGTCGAACCTCTCACTGTATCCAGATTCAGTTTTCTCGCAAATTCTGCTTATTTAAATTAATTTTTTCATTTCTTCTTGCAGTGCCACTCTTTTAGCTTTTCTAGTGGAGTTGTTGAAGAGTTCAGTAGCCATGCAAGAGCAGATGTTGGGCGGAAAAGGCTTCCTGGTTATTGGCTATTTACTGGAGAAGGTAAGACAGTTATAGTTTTTCCAATTGATAAAAATCAGTTTATCATAAATTAGAAATATGAAAGAGATACGTAATGTCAGACTTGCAAAAGTTGCAGATGATTATTATTTGAATCTAAAGGAATAATTCACCTAAAAACGACTTATGTTGGTATAACCCATAAGACCCTTATTTATCTTCAGAACACAAATGATGATATTTTTGATGAAACCTGAAAGCTTTCTGACCATCTATAAACAGCACAACTTGCATTGGTTCGCATTTATAACTACCGCATTCAAGAAAGGTTGTAATGACATTAGTTAAAATATTCATGTGATGTCAGTGGTCATGGGTTTGCAATGACATAAGTGTGAGTAAATGATGATCTAATTCTCATTTTTTGGTGAACTATGCCTTTAAGAAAATTAGAGCCATGGCTTAGTGGGTAACATGCTTCCTCTAGACACACTGAGCTACAGCACTTGCTAAGGAGATGCAAGATTGATTCCAGCTTGCATGTAGAGTTTCTATTAATAAAAAGTGTCAAAAGCTTGAAACACACAGTCTGTCTCACTCTATACTGTGTCTCTCACTTTGTCTGTCTGACACCTGTCTCTCTTTCCCGCCATTAGTCTTCTCGGGTACACATCACCAGGGCAGTTTTGGAGCAGTTTCTGTCATTTGCCAAGTATCTAGATGGGTTGACTCATGGAGCTCCTTTACTGAAGCAGCTGTGTGATCACGTTTTGTTTAACGCTGCCATCTGGATCCATACACCAGCTAAGGTGAGCTCGTCCCACACGCTAAAGGTCAAAATAAAGGGTCACACTTCACATCTGTCCATTGTTGGTAAATGTTTCAGTGTCCAGAACCTTTATGTAATAGTGAATAATACAAATGTAATTTCAAAATATAATAATGTTATTTTAAAAAAAGGTATTGAAGCATTTTACACTGACTTTCAAAAGTCGGTTGTTTTTGAAATATGTCTGTTATGTTCACCAAAGCTGCATTTATTTGGTTAAACACAGTAATATCGTGAAATATTATTACTAATTTAAAATAACCGTTTATTGTTTTAGTATATTTTTTACAATTTCGCTGATTCCTGTGATGACTGTGATGATTTTAGTGTCACATGATCTTTCCAAAATCCTTCAAATATGCCGATTTGGTGCTCAGAAAACATTTCTTATCAGTGTTTTACTGCTTAATAATTTTGTGAAAACATCTTTGATGAATAGAAAAATATTTACTTGAAATATAAATCTTTTGTAATATTTTAAATGTCCTTTTGATCAGTTCAAAGGTCTTATTGATGCCAGAATGGTAGTGTGTGTAATTTACAGGTAATTATCGCACTGCATTGATATGCAAATAGTAAAATGAATAGTGTAAAAATGGCAATAAATCTAATATATAGTCTTGATACCATCTGTGCCCAATGAAACCACCACCAAATGACCTTTTGTAAGAGTATAAGTGTTAATGAAATTCTACCCCAAGCCGTCAGCTTACATTATGCATGCAGAACTTGTGTACTTGATTGCACAAAACATATGCTCCTAGAATTTTTTATCCGTCAAGTTTACGAAGTGTGAAGTGTGCGAGTAAGATTTGCATCCTAAGGGACAAAAGGAGAGGCTCAATTATTGGATAATGACCTAGGAAACATGACTGCAGGAAGAAACGATCGTCCGCTTTTGTTCCCTCGACCATCCACGCAGACGAGTGAACATCCTGCAGCGACTACAGCCCTTTATGATAGAGAGAATGAAGAAACATCAAGAGGGAATGAAAAAGAAAGAGATGAAGTGAAGGCTGGAGTACAGGAAGCAGATATGTGAAATATCACTGCTTAGAAGAAAGAAAAAGGCAAGGTATAGAATCAGGTTTTTCAGATTGAGGCAGATTTCACACTCTTCAGTGTTCTTCCTTGATCTACACAAAGATGTTTGTTAAAAAAAAAGTGCCTATAGCAAACACATGGTGAGAAAATTTGAAAAGCTCTGTGGATTCAACTGGTCATTGTGAGGTCCTGGTTTTCATGCTTTATCTTTGACCTGCTTGCATATAAAGCTGTAATTTGGTTAGGGGGGAAATGTCCCCATGATATTGACCTGAATCAGCAGGCTGGGTCAAACATGAGATTAAATACACTGATAAAACTTGGTTTCCACAGCAGCCTCATTAAGCCCGAGCCTAATTAGCATGTCCATGTTGATCAGTGTAAGAAATGGCTGTGTGTAAATGTGTGATACACAGATGTGTGTGTGAGGGTCCCACAGGGATGGCTTAAGGAGAATAGCTTTTACACAGAAACACAGGAAGGTTTTTTCACAGGAACAACTTTGTAAAAGGGAATAACAGTAACTCAGATGTGCTGTGTTTTTCATATTTATTTATTCATCGGCTTGTGAAAGGTTTGCCAGTTGCTTCAGCTGAAGGGAGAGTAGCATATTATATTGAAGTCAGGGAATTTTAGTTTTTTACAAGTTTTTATTTCTCAGGAATTTGTTTATTTGATCAGTTGAAAGTAAAAACATTTTAAATGTTACCAAAAAAATATATTTTTTAAAAATGCCGTTTCCACAGAAATATTAAGCAGCACAACAGATTTTAGCATCGATAATAACAAGAGCTGATTTCTGAAGGGTCAATGCAAAACGAAATAATTATCAAAATGTTTTGTTACACAAAGTATTTTAATTTATTTCATTAAAAATAATTCTTCTGCAAGAAGATATATTCCTTGACATGTAACCTAACTGTACTAAAGCATGGCATTGAGTCTATACTGGCCAATCAGAATCGAACACAAGAACTATAATTTTTTTATTACCACCATTTCAGCCCGTTTTAAATCATGTAATCCACTGTGTGTGTTTTCTATTTCTCAGGTTCAGCTTTCCCTCTACACATACTTGTCTGCAGAATTCATTGGCACCGCCACCATCTACAGCACCATCCGTCGGGTGGGCACTGTCCTGCAGCTAATGCACACCCTCAAGTACTACTACTGGGCCAGCAACCCCCTTGAAAGTAGCGGTATCACCCCTAAAGGCCTGGGTGAGTCCTCAATAATGTCTTGTCTGTACAATTTACCACCTTATAAGAATAGATGAATAGTTGCACAGGATCAGATAGCAAAATTGACCTTAATAAAATCCCTAGACAGTAAGATTTCAAAATACCACAGAGGAAATAAACATGTTCTGGGAACAGCTGAGCGGTTCAGAAGTCTAACCGTGTCATGTTAGGGTGGAGTGTGTGTCTAGATAAAGACAGCCAGCAATATTAAGCATGAATGAATCTTGAAACACTGCCCACTCTTTCTCCCCCTCTATTTCTGTCTATTTTCGTATCCTGCGCACTTTTGTGCCTCAGACGTTTGTTTTCTCTTGGTGCTCATCTTCATTCTTAATCTGGTTTCCTCTCAAGATGACTTTCTCTCTGTCTCGCTCTTCAGTGTTTTCTAGTTTCCTCGCCCTTCCCCATTTTCTCGTTCTCTTGCCCGCTGTAGTTCTTCTTTCATGTGTTTCTCCTTCCTTCTTGCTGTTTTCCCAATTGCCACGTGCAAAATCTGTCAGCTCTTCCATCTGTTTGCCATCTCTATTTTTCTCCATCCTGGCCTGTCATTCCCAGAGGTGAGTCTCTGCAATAGAGAGATGGTATAGTGATACTTTTAAAGTCTGAAGTAAATGATTTGTAGCATCCAACATCTACAGTATAACAGCCACTGAGTCGACTGTAAGCGGTAATGATCTAACATGCTTATAATAAACATTGCTAATTAGCCACGGTTTACATGTGAAATTTAAATAAAGTGTGTACTAAATAGCTAATGACGGGATAATGCTGATAGAATATGCGTTCATTAAGGTAAATGAGCAGATAAAGTTGATATTATATATAAAATGCATTGATATTCTGACCAAAATACAAACCCAAATGTTCTCACTGATACTGAATAAATGGTCAATATAAAAATGAATACTATTTTATATATGCAGTAGATATAAAAGTATAAAGTATAAGAGTAAAAAAAAGAACATCATTTATTTAAAATAGAATTTTCCAATATTGAAATTTTGTTATCGTTTATTTGAAAGCATGTTCTGTCACTTCTAAAAATGTAAAATTTACACAATTTAAAAAAAGGAAAAGAACGACTTATTGTAGAGCGAGTGTGTTTGTTTCCATGTAATGTAGTGTTCATTTAGACCTTGTTGTGATGTGTATGTTAATCATGTTCTAACACCTCTTTGTCTGAGATGGTTCTCAGTGTCCCACACCTGCTTCCATTCTACAATCGGTGACCGTTTGCTCAGGATGTAGTCATCCCAAATGGTCTTCAATCAACATAACTATTGACTTATCTCTCCTCTATAATAATTAAGCCTTCTTGGTAGATGGGCATGATCAAACACATATTGTGGAGTGGAATCTGGGTCGAGGCAAACTTAGATTCTTACAACCTCTTTTAATTTATGTTTACTCTTAATTGGATTTTGAAAGTTGGCGTTCACTTGCATATCTATAAGCACATTTTGTCTTACACAAGTCAGTGACAAATATTTAGCTGTGTTCTTGCATATTCAATGGATCTGTGATGATAACAGGCATTAATTGATCATCTCAATTGGCCTTGTTTTGACCTGTGGGATGCTGAACAGTATGGGACACACATGCACTGTGCATATCTCGCATTCTGCAACCGGTCACCAGTTCTCTCACTGCACCAAATCATGGCGGCTGGAAAGGTCAAGGGATGTTCATAGCTACAAATAGACCTCGACCACGTCCATAGGGTACAAATGCAGTACGCAACAGATTGCTTGTGTGTGCAACTATACACAGACTGCTGAACCTCAGGGCAATGGCGTCACACACCTGATGTTTGGATGAACATGGATGGAGATGGAGAGGATGCTGACCTGCTTCATTACATCACACAAGTCCACTGAGCTTTCTGTTACACTTTGGCTTACCATACAGAAAGTGATGTGAATTTTTCATGGCGGCTTTGTAACGTCTGGGCACTGCGCGTTCAATAAAAGATGAGGAGTATGCGTGTGTCTATTTGAGAAAGATAGTTTGAGATTGTAAAAAAGGAGAATGCAAGAGAGAGAGAGAAATAGGGTGATTGTGTTGTTAGGAAATGGTGTGTCGTTTAGGGGTTTGTATTCCCTAAGCTGCGTCTTAAGTGCAGTTTTTGTTTTTCTAGTGTTTTTTGTGTCACTGTACTAAAGTCTATTTGAACCCTCTGCGTGAAACCTGCAGCTTTGAGCTGCGTCTTTTCCCTCGTCCCTGAACAATTCTTTTTTTTTTTTTTTTTTAAGTTTTAGTTTGTTTATTAATAGCTGGGTTAGATGAAAATTGCTGTGATTTTTAGATGTTAGCTTTGTAAAATGTTCAGTATAGCCTCCTAAATATGTTTTTCCAACATTAGCTTAAACGTAGAACCAGGAATCAAAGCCATTATGTTAATTTTTCCGTTCATTGATGATGATTAATAGCATATATTAAGGATCTCTCATATATTTAATTGCCATACGCAGGTGTTTATTAAAAGTGTAGATGTGTGCAACCCATGTAATCGCTGTAAATCACTGTTTTCTTACAGATGGTCCACGGCCTTCTCAGAAGGAGATTATATCCCTGCGGGCGTTCATGCTTCTTTTCCTCAAACAGCTAATTCTCAAGGTGAGCCAGTACAAAACATTATATAGATATTAAATATATTTGTGTGTTTATATGCAGTCAAACCAAAATTTATTCAGCCACTTTTTCTCACATTATCTACTACTATAGTTTAGAAAATGGCAATAAACTACGCCAAGAACATATTTTAAACTGTGTCCAAGCAAATTCATCTTAACAATGTCAGATAACTTTAATAGAAAGGTATGTATGAATTGGATTAGCTGTCAGCTGTTAAATTTGAGTACTCAATTAGATGACACCAATTTAGGTCAGCCAATTACCAAGCAATGCTTAATTTTGCTCAGTCTGTGATGTAAAAAGGTCACCTTAGCAATTAAAGACAAACACTGAAGCAAAACATGATCAGGTCAAAGTGTATGAATATTTTTTTGGTCTCTAATTTTTACCAGTTTTGCTGGTAGTCCACTGTATGAAGAATATTAGGGTATAATGTCACAGTTTATTTTATTTTGCTGTCCTCATTTACATCAATGAACTTTAGTTCCCTGCATCCACTAGTAAAAAGATATAATATTTAATAAATAAATATATATATATATATATATATATATATATATATACTGTATATGTAATTTTTCTTAATTTCGTTTAATTCATTTTTTTTTTCTAATTTTCTTTTCTTAATTTTATTTCAAATGTGATTGATACGTTAATCAAAGACTATATCATAAATTACACATTATAATAAAACATCTTTGTCACATGTGGTAACTTATTCCATGTAATTTCTGCTCTGCCTTGTTATGTGCATAAGCACTTTGTTCTTCAAAACTGATTTTATTTGACGTGTCATTGCAATGATTCGGGCAGCCTGAATAAAATGCATTAGTTCCCAAGCAGTGACAGTCAGAAGACACGTCTGCTTTGTTAAAATAACACAATTTATCCTAATTTTTCCCTGAAATTCGATTCAGTTTGAAAGGCAGTCGTGCAGAAATTTGTTTATTTGCCTTTGTTTAAAAACAATACAGATGGCTTGATGGGGCCAACACAGAGAGAATTGCATTATGGACCATCGCTCGACACACAAGAAATGTGTGTTACGTGCACAGGCTGTTTCCTGTTTTGAGAAGCATGATGTGGTTGCCAAGGGTTTTTCATTTAGCGGCTGCCTTTGTTTCATTCCTATTATTTTCTGCCCCCTTTCCACATTTCCTCGCTTTTCATGCAGTTATTAGCATTGTCAGCGGCTTGTAATAGTGGCCCCAATCCATCACAAATGCCCTTCACTTCACCAAACAAAGCAATGAGACTCATTCACGCTTACACAATGTAAGGCAGCTTCCACCGACATTAAATGCTTTCCTTTTCATTCATAACCTTGAAATAACCGACTTAAGTAACAATTAAGCATCAAGTATTATTAAGCATTGTTATAAGTACCAAAGTTTTTCCTCTGAAGTCAAAACATTTGTGACCCTGGAGCACAAAATCTTAAGTAGCGTGGGTATACAGTATATATAGCCCAAAATGCATTGCATGGGTCAAGATTATCGATTTTTCTTTTATGTCAAAAATCATGAGGATATTAAGTAAAGATCTTGTTTAATAAAGATATTTAGTCCAATTCCTACCGTAAATATTTTCATTTGTGATTAGTTGTATGCATTGCTGAGATCTTTATTTGGAGTTTAAAAGTTTAAAGTATATAAAAAAGTATTAAGTATAAAAGCTTTCAGATGATGTACAATTGAAAAATTGACACTTATGACTGTTTTATGGTTCAGGGTCACACCTTACAACCAATATCCATAACATGCAAGAAACACAAGACCTTTAATCAGGTGCCTTTAAAACCTTTAAATTAAAAATGTTAGTAAAATTATTGTCATTATTTATTGTTGGTATTATTTTATTAGTATTATTATTGTTGCAAATTTAAAAAAAATAAAACTGTATGCCACATTTGTGTTTTGTGCATTTTTTTATTGACTTTTCTTTTTATCAAAACAAATTATAAATCTCTGTAAAAAAATACAGTGTAATACTGTGTACATAACAATTAGACAAATTACAGTTCAAGCCTGTTTATATTGTGTGCTCTCCTTTTCCTTTTAGGACCGAGGAGTGAAGGAAGATGAGTTGCAGAGCATATTAAACTACCTGCTAACCATGCATGAGGTAAAACTGATCAATAAATGGAGCACAGGCCTTGTGGTCAAACTTTCTTTAGCCTTTATTAAACAAATTTCGTTCCATGTTCTTTATGAAAAACAAGCTGCTTTAATCTGTCAGAAGTGCAAAAGTATTTGAGTCCATCAGGAAGGCTCTAGTATTATCCTGGAAGCTGCATTAATGCTTTGATTGAGTCCCATGAAATTGCAGTAATGCACCGTCTCTGCAGCCATTTGATTGAAAACACCAAATGAATCCTGAAAACTGCTAGTTAAGTGTAGCTTTATATAACACCCAGACATTTTAAGGGTACCTGGTGGATCATTACAGGCTTCTGTTGTGTGGTTCAATGTCAGTTTGTTCATTTTTCTCTCCTGTAGGATGAAAACATCCATGACGTGCTCCAGCTCTTGGTCGCGCTCATGTCTGAGCACCCCGCCTCCATGATCCCTGCCTTCGACCAGAGGAATGGAATACGGTGAGGCCTCGGCGATAAACGGCTCTTGCGTAGTCCTGTTACGTTAATGAAATAGATTTAGACATTTAGATGAAATAGACAAGCGACTTAAGTGCTGCCCTCCCTTTGAATTCACACCCTCTGGGTAGCTTTATGATATTTTATTACTAGGGCTGTCAATCGATTCATAATTTTTTTTCTATAGTTGAAGGAAAAATCAATCGAAAAATTTAAATTCTGTCAACGTTATGTTGTTCCAAATTACTTTTTAATTCATATTGTGAAGAATGTTGGTCGCCAAACAATTTTGATTCCCACAGACTTGCATTGTATGGACAAAAAAATACAATGGAAGTCCATGAGAATTGACTGCATAAGGTTTGCAATGATATGAGGGTGGGTAGAACAAAAACATCTATTTCTCAAATTGCACAGCATGTGCAGACATTTAATGCAAATTGGCAGTTTTTGGCCACATTTCTCTAAATGCATGTATCTTTTCATTACTTTTTAGAGTCATCTATAAGCTCCTGGCCTCCAAAAGCGAAAGTATAAGAGTCCAAGCTCTTAAAGTTCTCGGCTACTTCCTGAAACATCTGGGACACAAGTGAGTGTTAATCATCAAAACATTTTTGTTAAGACCTGTATATGTATTTGGTATGTTGGCACGCAAAGAAACCTCGACTGGAACATTTCTACTCTGCAAGTAATTGTTACGTTTCTTCAATTTCTTGAGCTTATGCAGTGCATATTTCTCAAAATCTGATACATTAAAACCTTTTTAGAAAAATAGTCCTTTGATTAGAACACAGCCGGATTTTAGGACAGAAATGACAGGTCTGTGTACCTGGCCTTTCAGTGAGGGAAGAGAGCACATTCAGAGAGTGAGTGTTCTGTGGCTGACAGGAAGTGTTAAACGCATGGGCTACTGCTGGAATAATTGTTCTGGCAGTTCGTGTGTCCAGCAAGAAAGAGCTTAAGACAAGATGCTACAAAGAAAACAATTTTCACTCAGAAATTGCTAGTAAATATCACATTAATTA
>JAUYWG010000044.1:12423021-12438985 GCA_034779775.1 Enteromius afrohamiltoni
AAGAAAGAGCTTAAGACAAGATGCTACAAAGAAAACAATTTTCACTCAGAAATTGCTAGTAAATATCACATTAATTACATAGAAATGCCAAGTAACGACTGATTAAAAAACAAAAAAATACAATCTGGATGATTTTTTGAATGAATTTTTTCCTGTTTTGTCAACCAATCTCGGAGTAAAAGTTGCAGTTTTAGTGCATAAAGGGTTAAATAAAGAGAGAAATAAAGCATTGATTTTGGATAACACTTTACTTGTCTATGTCCTTGTTACACATTATATATACTTACTATTATAATAGCAATAAATTATGCATAAGCCAAACCCTAATGCTAACCATATAGTAAGTACTTAATTAATATTAATATAATGTTAATTAATATTACTCAGTACAAAGCCAATTTTCATTTTTTTTGTTGGGTTGTAGGGTATCTTAGGCACACCCACTTGCAACTATGGGTGTCATTAATTTACATATTAATTTGTCATATGCATCTTCAGCCTTGTCTTTGAGGTGAATTAAATGCATTTGACCGCCAGTCTTTGTGCTGTCACGTCCCCTCCCCCTGAGTGACATGCTCGGGAACGCTGATGTCTCCGAAAGGCTGTAAGAGGGCCACTGACAGCTGTGTGTTTGTGTATGTGTGTGCGTGTGTGCCCTTGAGGAGTGCGGTGTCACTTCTAATCGCATCAGTGTGCCAGTAGCATGCGTCTCCTCATTGATCTTAATGGTGTGGAAGGCTGTGGGGTAAAATTGAACCAGTGAGTGAGGTTATACCTGCGTTTGAATTGTCAATGTCACTGCAAACAAGATGACACGTGTGCCTCTTATCTCACTTCCTTGTGTGCTCTGTGTGTGTCTGTGTACAGAAGGAAGGTGGAGATCATGCACACACACAGCCTCTTCACGTTGCTCGGAGAGCGACTAATGATGCACACCAGCACTGTGACCATCACCACCTACAACACACTCTATGAGGTATCCACTTGTCTGCATGTTTTCTAGGTTAACCACTTTCTATTTATGCAGTAATGCATTCTAAAGGTATTTCCAAAGGTATTCATCTATATGGCAGCTGTCACAAATGGAGAATCTTGCCAAACAAAGCATTTTCAATTACCAGTGCCATTGTAATGATTCAGAAATGTCCAATGAAACAAGTTTATAATGATAAAAAAATATGCTTCAGTGTAATTTAATATATATATATTATAACCATTGTAATCATGTATATCTATTCATAAATATTTATTGCCACAGTTATTAAAACAGGAGGCTATGCATGTAGTCTTTTTAGTAACAGTAAAAGTCATGAAAGTCTGAAACAGCTTTTTAGTGTTTATTAAAATGATAATATCCAAGTCCAGTTTAGGAATCTGGTGTATTAAAATAGAGTATATTAAATAATGTGTTAGCAAAAATATTATTTTAATTACATTTTTAGTGCTGTCAAATGATTAATCGCAATTAATCACATACAAAATAAAAAATATGTGTGTGTTTACTGTCTATATATATATATATATATATATATAACATGTATATATTAAAAAGAAACATTAAACATACATAATGTTTATATATTAAATATATATTAGGTCCCCATGAGAAAACAAGCTTATAAATCACACAGAATTAAGTTTTTTTTAATTCTTAATATGCACATAGTTTGCTGTAAGGGGTCAGTGTAGGGTACATACCCTATCTTTTTATAATATTAATAAGAATTATGATTTTGTGAATAACATGTAAATAAAATGATTTCTGGCCTAATCAATCTGAATTTTGTCTAATGTAGATCTTAACAGAACAGGTTTGCACTCAGGTGGTGCACAAGCCTCACCCAGAACCCGATTCTACAGTCAAGATCCAAAACCCAAGTAAGTGTCTGTTGTTCTTTTCATTTCAAGTTTTTGTTGTTGTTGTTTTTTTATTTATCAGAGCAGTTTCAGCACACATCTAGATCAATGTCGAAGCCCTCATTTCTTTTTCCGTTTCTCTCTCCTTTTTCTTCTTGCTTTTTCTCAGTGATTCTGAAGGTTGTGGCTACGCTGCTTAAAAGTTCCTCCCCCAGCGCTGAGCTGATGGAAGTTCGACGCCTCTTCCTGTCCGACATGATCAAACTCTTCAGCAACAGCAGAGAGAACAGACGGTTTGTACACACTACACTAGTGATGGATACTAAATCTGCTTTTAGCAAGTTTTAGTCAATTCATGTTATAGCCAACAGAACATCATTTAGCTTAGAATATCAATAGGCAAATTCATAAGCAATTCATAGCTGTTGAGTAAAAAGGCATTTCCTCTCTGACCTTATCTGAGAAAACAACAGACAAACATACAGAAAAATATTTATATTAACATATAAACATAAAAAAATAATTTTACAAGATGAAACAAACAACCAGACAAATCCCTCATGCCCACAGAAAGCTTTATGCAAACATCAGAAGCATTTAGCGTCTCCCTCTCAGTGGGAAAGACGCTCCCTCCTATTATATTAATTAGCGTCATAATTAATGCATTGAGGAAGGAAAATTTGAAGTGGCATTCTCTCTGCATTGTTCCGTTTCGTGGGCTCCTACGGAGGCTAAGCCTGACTTTCACCTGTTGAACTCAGGTCAGCTTTATTTGCTCATTAGTAAGGTTTAGGCACACGGAGTGAGTGTGTGTGTGTGTATCTGCACACTTCTATCCTAAACAAGCCCACAGCGCACCATGCACCCAGGCCCACTCAGTCAGCTGCTGCCATGGTTACAACTGCATACCAAAATCACAATGCATATTTTAGCAGTGGTGAAGTGGGACTGCTTGTTTCTGTATTCCATAACAAGCCAGGCATTCTAAAGTGAGCAAACGTGTCTGGAATCTAAGATGACAAGAGTGAAGGAGTATTTCCAGCAAGTTCCAGCAATCATAAAGCGCTCCCTCTTTAGTACTTTGCGTAGGCTGTTTGTTTTTATGTGGTTAGGATACATTCAGCCTTTGTTTGCAGAGTGATTCTCTAAGTTTAGATTTGATTTAGATCTAATTATAGTGAGTAAATGTTTCTAGGTTTCCATTGCTGGATTAAATTAAACATGGGGTAATAATTAGGCCATGCAAGCCTACTAAAGATTATTCAGAGCGTTTCACACACTTAAAAATAGAAATACAAAATAAAATCACAGCATTAATGTTGAGTATGAAAAGAACTTTAATATTTATTTTTAAGTGTTCAAAAGATTACGAGTCACAGTGTTATTAAGGTTATAGGGTTTTGGAAGATTAACTACTCTTAGCATTAGATGACTTAAAGGATGCAAAAATAGAGGAAATTAATATGCGCATTTTAAAACTAGCATGAAGGCACTGTTAAAAACAGGGTTTTAACAGGGTTTTTAACAGTGGCAGGGTTTTTACATCAGTAAACATTCTGCTTGAGTGAATAATTAGTCCATTCTGTCTAATTTTGCAACATGGTGTCATTGTAATGTGTGTAGGTGTCTGCTGCAGTGTTCAGTGTGGCAGGACTGGATGTTCTCTCTGGGGTACATTAACCCAAAGAACCCAGAGGAGCAGAAGATCACTGAAATGGTCTACAACATATTCCGTATCCTGCTTTACCATGCCATCAAGTATGAGTGGGGAGGCTGGCGCGTGTGGGTGGACACACTCTCCATCGCCCACTCCAAGGTTAGAGCAAGCCAATCTGCTGCTCTTAGCGCCTTTCTTGATATATTTAGTTTTGTGAAATCACATTCAATAGTTTTAATGCATTTCTTTTGTGAGTGATGGATGCAAGAGTTATTTTTACCGTCTCATTTGGCCTTGTCTTTTTGGTCATGCTAACAGTAATAGTAATAGTATTTAATTTAGTTAAACACTGTTAAGTGATCCAACTGAATCCATCTAATGGTGGAGATGATGAAATACAAATCTGCAAGACTCACAACACTGCTACTTAACTGTTTAGGTGACCTACGAGGCGCACAAAGAGTACTTGGCAAAGATGTACGAGGAGTACCAACGACAAGAGGAAGAGAACATCAAGAAAGGAAAGAAAGGTTCTGTTAGCACAATTTCCGGCCTTTCCGCCCAACCCACCACTGTCAACGGAAACCTGGAGATCCGCGAGATCGATGACACATCTCAGACGCAGACACCAGAGAGCGAGGCAGACTATGGAGAAAATGCAGACTCACGGATTCTGTTGGCTGAGACCAAAGGTCCAGAGGGTGAAGCTGAAAGGTCAGCTGCAGGGGTTCGTGTGGAAGTCCATGACTTGCTGGTAGACATCAAAGCTGAGAAGGTAGAGGCTACAGAGGTTAAATTAGACGATCTGGATCTGTCCCCGGAGGTTCTTGGAGGAGGAGTTGGCATGGAGAATGGTCCCTTGGTGGAAGTAGACTCGCTGTTGGACAGCGCCTACTGTGCAGCAGTTCACAAGCTCAATGGGAGCCTTGTCCCCAAAGAAGAGGAAAGCGTTGTGGTGGGTTTGACTGAAGACGATGGCAACATGGGTCCTCTAATCACACTCGCAGATGAGAAGGACAGCGTTCCCAGCAACAATGGCTTCCTGTTCCCTAAGGTGGATGAGAAGCTGCTTCCCTCGTTGGCAACGACGGAGCCCCTGGTGCTGCCCAGCCCTGAACAGCCCCTGTGTTCAACAACTCCACACACTTCAAGCGCCAGTGACGACCTCAGCCTGCTGGCCCACATGACTTCTTGTGGTTCAGATCTGGTTCAAACCCCATGTGGCCTAACAGACGACGATGGGTTTAAATTGCAGAGCTCCTTGGCGGACATCAGCACACTGGCAGAAGCCGAGGCCCAGGCTGCAGCCAGGACAGCCGAGTGTCTGGAGCAAGAGGTTGGGGAAGCCAGGGCAGGAAAGAGTGGAGGCGATGCCGCCAGCACCACTTCAGACACAGAGAGATCAGACGATGGGAAGGACAAAGAAATGAAGAAGATTCAGACTACAGCCACCACACAGGTCTTTAATTTGATTTATTATGTGTTGCGATGTTTCCTCTCGGAAATGTTTTACGTACCTTCACATTGTGCCAAACCTGTATGACCTAGGCTATGTTAATACTAGTGCATTTTCGTTTTTTTTAACTCAACTTTTGCTAAGGTGACTGACATTTACAGTCCTGCTAAATGTTGCAGATCTTGTTTTACTTTGACAACTGTGTAAACTAATCAAAACAGAGACTTTTGAAAAGAATGGAGTGGCTGCCAACAGTCGCTCTTCAAATCTTCACAGCCGTAGCATCATGCTCACCTGCCAAAGACTAGTAACCAACTTCCTGATTACACTTCTATGCACATGAATCTTCATTTGACTTGTTTTTTTGTTGTGTGGTGTGCATGGAGATCTTTTCTAAAACGCAGTAATATGGCATTAAAATGAAAACGCACTGGTGTTAACAGGGTCTTCCTTTCTTCAGTAGAATACAAAAAGAGGTATTAAGAAGAATGTTTGTACTGCGAGATGAGTTGTCCATATGACTTTTCTCATTTTTTTTCTGAAACCTTAAAATGCAATGAAACCAACTGAAATTTAAAGAACTGTTTGCTGCAGTTGCAATCATTTTTTGTTGCATTTCAGTATTGGTGCATTGCATTTTGTTAAGATGCATCTGAGAATCAGTCCTCTTAACGTCCTTAAGGTTGTCCAATTCAGCTCTTGGGGGACCACCAGTTTAGCTCCCACATACCTGCCTGGAATTTTCTATTGAGTCTGAAAACCTTGATTAGTTGTTTTATGTGTGTAACCGAGGCTGGAGCTAAACTGTGCTGGAAGGTGGCCCTCTAGGAACAGAACTGAGCACCAATGGAAAATTCATCTACAAATGAGATTTGAAATCTCTGGCTGAGGATAATATTTGTAGCTAAGAAATTACCTTGCGTTCTTAAAGCACTCCCTTTTGTGTTGCCCTAAGTATAGACCGCTATATGAGTTGGCACTCAATCCCAGTCTGGTTTACAACCAGGAAAATTAAATAAATGAATGCTATAATGAACTAACAAGCAATAAAATCCAATGGCTTGAATGAATTATTAAATTGGTGCTTTTCTGCAGGCTCTACATGGTCGTATGTCAGGTCAGATGGAGAGGGATCTCCGTGTGGATCTGGGCTTCAGGGGCATGCCTATGACTGAAGAACAGCGGCGGCAGTTCAGTCCCGGCCCTCGCACTACCATGTTCCGGATCCCAGAATTTAAATGGTCACCCATGCATCAGCGCCTTCTGACTGACCTGCTGTTCGCTCTGGAAAGTGATGTACACATGTGGAGGAGGTATGAGAGTTTTTGGCCAGAGAAACAACTTTTCTGACTGCCTGATCCCAAAAGCTAACCCTACTCCTTGCCCTCTTTGTAAAATCAGATTGGTTGTTCTAGAACCAGCAAGGATATAATCTAGTTCTCTGTAGCCCCTTTTGTGTTACATGAACATGTTGTATGCTTTTACATGGTCTTGCTTCACTGCTGTCTTCTTTTGTTCTTTCTTTCTCTCAGTCACTCTACGAAATCGGTCATGGACTTCGTAAACAGTAACGAGAACATTATATTTGTCCACAACACCATCCACCTCATTTCTCAGATGGTTGATAACATCATTATAGCGTGTGGTGGGATCCTTCCCCTGCTCTCTGCTGCCACCTCCCCATCTGTAAGTGGCACTTGAGCGGCCCCTAGTGGATATTCACACCAGTACAACATCCTTGAATTATAAAACCATTTTCCAGTGGCTGTTTTTTTTTTTTGTTTGGAAGGGCTGTAATGCGGATTATGTAGAATCTTATAGAATAATTTGTTTTCCTGTTTCTGTTCCCTGAATATCACTGACGCTGTATAGTGACAATACATGTCTGACCTTATACAGATTTCAATCTGAGAGTGCAGACTTCAGATCAGTATTTGCCTTCACATAGAAACATCCTTGAGTGCTGCTGATGTCAAATTTCATACTCCTTTGGCGTTTTTACCCTGAAATCTTATATATGAACACAATCCCTAAATAATTAGCTTTCTTTTTACCTGCAATCTAACCTTTTTTATTTCTGGCAAACATTCTTATAGCTTTTTCTGAAAATTTCTATGATTCTATTGTTTATTAACCAGCTTTTTTATGCCTTTGTATCCTTTTGTTGTCTGTATTGCCTCTAATTCCTTCTTCCCCTTCCCTGTTTCTCTCTAATTTTGTTTCTTTTGCATGTACAGAGTTCTAAGGTTAGTGCAAACCCTGTAAGTTCCAATTTATTTATTCTTCACTAACATTCACAGTCTTATTTTTTAACATTCTTAGTCTTTATTTCTTGATTTTACATTTCAATATCACTAATGCCGCAGTTAAGAATGTATGATCCATTTCAGATCATTTCCATCTTTTTCAGCCTCAGACTATGTGTACATTCATTCAACTTATTCATAAAAGATTTATTTTGTATATCTATTGCACTTAGTAATTCATGTTCATGTTAAGCTAAATAACATTCTAGCCATCTTGGATTTGGTATAGAGGAATTTTAAACGTATCATGTATTTTCAGGTTCATATAAAAATATGACATCCGCGGTCAGTCATGATTAATTTATTATCTATGCAAAAGTGTCCAGTAAATAGCGAGTAGTATCTAGCTGATGGTATGATTTTATAATGGCATCCCCACAAGGTATCCTTCCTGAACATGATTTTAAAAAGAAGTACATTTTTTCAAATGTAGCTAAGTCAAACAAGCTAAGTGCTCCTTAAAATATGAGATTATGTATTAAAATGCAGACATACCAGTATTATTGTGTTATATGATCCGTTAAATTTGTTGTATATGAAGAAGTATCATACACTTATCATAATTGTCTGTTATTCATGGAAAACCTTCCAAAAAACTGATATTAAATTGCATTAAATAAATCAGCGCATTCCTTGGTGCTCTCATAAGCCCCACTGGCTCTATTGGTCCATTTAAAAGGGTCTTTATTAAATGTCAACTTCATTTGTTCCCCTCTGTGTTGGTCATAAAGACACAAGGAGGTTCTTGCTTACAGAAAGGGACAAAAAGCAATGAAGTTAATAGCCTGCCAGGAAGCTCTGGCACAGGGGCAGAGGTGGGTCCGAGCTATCGCCCCTACAGTATACATACCCACATTGCACCACTGTGTGACCCCTTATTCGCCACTATTATGTCTCCTAGCAACAAGCATGTTCCCAGTTTTCAACATCAATTATGTTATTTTCAGCACTCAGTTGTGGGTTTTTAGATAGCAGTTCATATTTCCATTTCCCCATGTTTTTTTTTTAATAAGATTTCAAAAGCATTTTTGCCTCAGCTTGAAAGACTCAGCAGTGGGTCTGTTTCCTTTTGCTTTGCAAAAAAAGTTTGTTCTTTGTATTACACCATGTAATTATGTTTAACTTTTTATATTGGTGTTGCAAAATGGTGACGTGTTCCCTGACCACCGCAAAGATTAAGCGCACACAGCACTGCCTGTTCACACACAAATGGGTGTCACACCGGTTTGAACACACTTAGTGGTTTTTCAAGCACCTTCCTCCCCAACTAAATGTTTTTGAGAGGCATGTTTAATGTGAAGTTGGCCTGGCATTATTAATTTGCTGCTATCACACATTTGTTTGTTTGTCAGCACATTGTCAGTAGTGTAATCCTGTATAGATGTGAGCATTACTCTGTGTGTTTTTGCTTTAAACATTTTTGAGATAAGTTTCTAAACCTCTGGTTTGCGGTTATGTGTGTCCTCCCAGACGGAGCTTGAGAATGTAGAGGCGACCCAGGGCATGTCGTCAGAAACGGCGGTCACATTTCTGAGCCGGCTGATGGCCATGGTGGATGTGCTCGTGTTTGCCAGTTCTCTCAATTTCAGCGAGATTGAGGCTGAAAAGAACATGTCTTCAGGGGGACTAATGCGCCAGTGTCTACGATTAGGTGTGTGTGATGTATTTTACTCATTTCAAATATGCAATTTTTTGTATACTGTATGTTCTTTGACTAAATATATACGTTTTTTGTACCTTGGTGAAGTGCTGCATTTAATTTATGTGGCTACAAAACCACTGGTTATTGAGAAGTTAAATTATGAGACCAGACCCGTAGTGTTTATACTCATCCAATGATTCACGTCTTTCCCCATTATTAATATTTAGACATTAATAAAATACACATTTCACCTTTAAAAGTGGTAAAACTTTGGACCACATGGAAAAAGTAATGTGTTACTGTGTATGCACACTACCATTCAAAGTGACTTTTTTATATTATATTTAAAAAAATGAGATGCATATATTTTTTTTATGCAGGAAGGAGACATTAAATAAATCAAAAGTTACATTGAAAATCAGTCTTACCAAACTACTTTTAAACAGTAGTGTAGCTGTGTGTCTGTGTGATGTGAATATCTATCCAGGCGTTCTAGGAAAACTGTTTGTCTCTTCTCAGTATGTTGTGTAGCAGTGAGGAACTGTCTGGAATGCAGGCAGAGGCAGAGAGACCGAGGCAGCAAAACCTCGCTGCCAATCAGCAAGACCCAGGAGAACCTACAGTCTGCAGCGTCCGCCAGCAAGGTTATACACTCGTACATCTGCACCAACACAAGAGAACAGACACAAATGCACACAAACTAAAGAGTCTCTGAAAACACATCAAATGCACAATTAGAAACGGAACAAAAAGCAATGCATTTTTACTATAAAAACATAATTAAACCAGTGTGTGTGTCCTGTGGTTTAATGTATGATCCTCTCATCCTCTCTGCCGCAGACCGTCATACAGAACGTCCCGCGTAACCTTTCTCCCATCAAAGACCCAGACAGACTGCTGCAGGACGTGGACATCAATCGTCTCCGAGCTGTCGTTTTCAGAGACGTGGTGAGAAGCTCACTTACCTGCGCCGGAGCAAAGCGTGAATGTTAACATGATCAGAATGATTGTTAACCATACTCTGTTCAACAGGATGACAGTAAACAGGCTCAGTTCCTTGCTCTGGCTGTGGTCTACTTTATCTCTGTCCTTATGGTGTCCAAGTACCGGGACATCCTGGAGCCACAACGGGAGATCGGCAGGTCCAGCAGCCTATCGGGGAGAAGCATTCGACAAGAGATTAATTCACCCACCAGCACAGGTGAACTTGGCATCTGCAGTGTCATCATGAGCGTGAGAACTTGATTATTCTCAATAGATGCGTATCTGTAGTCATTTACCACTTTAACGCCCCACAAATGCTAAGTGTTTAAATGCAGTCAAACAACTTCCACTCAGACATTCCACTCAACTGTCTCTGATTATCTCTGCATTATAGTCATCCAGATACTGCCAGCAGGGAGGATTTCATCAACACTGCAGGGCATTATTGCAAAGCTTTATCTAAGTGCAATATTAAATTAATACTCAGGTGGAACTGCTTGGCATTGGCTGCAGTAAACTTCACAAACTGTATCAATTACGGAAGCAGCTCTGGAATGCTTTTGTAGTAACTGAACCTCTGCTTTTATTTTCATATTTTTTAAATATAATTTATTCCTGTGATGACAAAGCTGAATTTTCAGCAGCCGTTGCTTTAGTTTCATAAGCTTTAGTCATAAGTTGCATGGGTATATTTGTAGCAATAGCCAAAAATTATCGATTTTTATCAAGACTGGAGAAATGATGCTGGAAAAAATTATGTTGCCATTACAAGAATAAATCACATTTTAAAAATCTATCAAGTCAGAAAAATATTACATAATTACAATAACATGTAAAAATCTTTTTTACCGTAAAAAAAGGTTTTACCGTATATTGGTCAAATAAATACAGGTTTGGTAGATATAAAAAACAGTATATATATATATATATATATATATATATATATATATATATATTGAAAACCTTCGACCTTATGCAAAATTCAGAAAACCCATCCTCCTTCTCTGATGGTGTACGTGGAGCCGCCACCCCTCTGGACGATCTTCCCCTGGAGGGCTCGCTGCCTCACACTGACTCCGGCATTGGGGAGGAGCAGGTCAGCAGTGCTCTCAATGGCTCCGAGCTGGGCGCAGACTCCAGCGGATTGGGTGTGAGCGCTGGAGGCCCGGATGCCATGAGCGAGTTGCTGTGCACACTGTCGTCCGAGGTGAGGAAGTCCCGCGAGTCCCTGCTGGAGTCACCTCCTGGCGTGGAGGTTCTGAAACCAGCTGCGTCGATCTCCAGCATCAGCCAGTCCAACAAGGGAATCAACGTGAAGGAGATCCTGAAGAGTTTAGTGGCAGCACCGGTGGAGGGGGCGGAGGCAGGGCCCGAGCCCCAGCCGTACCACCCTGACCCTGCCCTGAAGAGGGAAGCTGCTGCTATGCTGCCCATGCAGTTCCACTCGTTTGACAGGTGGGCAGCTCTAGTGTGTATAGGATATGTCATGTTTATCTTCTCTGTATATGTGCTGTCATGTTTCAGACCAACTTTAGTAACAGGCAGTATGATTGAAATAATGAAAAGTATTAATCCCTGCTGCACATATCAAGCTTCAAAATATAATAAAGTAAATTATAAAATGGTAATAATATAATGTAGTTCAATCATACATGTATTGTGAAGTTGCTGCCTGCCTTTTGGAACAGCTTTTGCTTTGTTCGTGCACTTTTGTCGTCTTAAAATGGATTTTGGAATGGAGCGATTGAACCAATAAATCATTCATGAATCAATGCAGTTACACTTACATCTGGTCTGTCAAGACTTTTTGAGAACAAATGAAGTAAAGAACACTTTAATTTCGCACACGCAAGCACAAGGCCTTCCCCTCATTTTTAATGCAATCCATTTTTCTGTGTCTAGCTCCTCATTACTGCACAGGCGTCTGCAGAAATGCCAGTGGCTCTGTGCAGTAGTGTGCTAAGGGCTTAAGAGACTGACTGGCTTAGTGTGGGATCCAATGATACTCTACAATACAAACTAAAGCCCCTCCGAACATCAATCCTCTTTGTTCTTCCCAATTAAGAAAACCTGATGAATAAATTATACATAAGGTTATGCTGTTAATCATTCACAAGCTTCTTGAATGTTAATAATTCATCAGGGCAAGTGAATATTTTATCATACACTTATTTTTCACCATGGGGGTGGGCTGAAATGCATAGACCCTCTTTTTACTTAGTTTTGCTTGTATGTTCCAGATGATGTTTTATTTGTAACAAACACTGTTCTTTTGAGTTATATATTCATCAAAGAATACTGAAAAATGAAAAAGAGAATGGAAATGATTTCTGAAGACTGGAGTAATGATGCTGTAAATTCTGATTTAAAATCACAGCAATAAATACAATTTTAAAACATCAGAAACTAATAATATTTCACAATAATTCTGTATCTATTGTCAAATAAATGCAGCCGCGGTGATCATAAAACATATCTTTCATAAATACTTCAAATGTTTTAGTAGCGTACTTTTGAATAGTAGTGTATTTATGTGTAATTTATTGTTAATATTATTTCAAATACTTTTTTATTCATTCAACAATCAGTCATTGCACACTAACAATACTTGAAGTAGTATGAAAAACAATCATTTAGTGCAATGAGAAATAATTGTTTTCAAATAAAGTATTGTTTTTGATACTTTTGCAAGTATTGGTAGTGTGCAGGATTTTATTTATTATTAAATTAAATATTATTTATTTTATTGAATTTATTTAATATTCATATATTTAGTAAGATGGATTGGATTCTTAGAATTTTGTTGGCACAGAATAGTTAATGATTATCTACCGCCTTTTTTAAAAAGTCTTAGATCCTTGAATCTTACTTAAAAATCTTAAATCCAGACTTTTTAATGGTAGTGTATATAAAAAGTGATTGATTTAGGTTATATAAAAGTATTTTATGTGAATGTGTATGTGAAGTTGTGTACAGGGATTAATTCTTGAATGAAATCAATATGTGTGTGTACACCCTTAGGAGTGTGGTTGTGCCTGTTAAGAAGCCCCCTCCAGGAAGCCTAGCTGTGAACACAGTAGGAACTCCCACCACCAGTGGAGTGCCCTCTTCAGGAAGTACGCCCAATATCTTTGCTGCTGCCACAGCTACACCTAAAAGCATGATCAACACAACAGGCGAGTCGTCCTGAATATTTCCATTATCTTGCTGTCCCATAAGCATATACATTTTGTTGGGCTATATATTTGTTTTTTTCCATTTAGGGTTATCATGGGCTTGATAAGTTTTTTTAACTGTAATGACAGTTATTTAAGCAACCTTTGTATGTCAGCTTTCTTTGTGCTTAATCCATCTCGTCCATTATATCTCACAGGTGCCACTGACTCTGCCTCTTCCTCATCCTCCTCTTCATCAAGTTTTGTGAACGGTGCCACAAGTAAAAACCTCCCAGCGGTCCAAACCGTTGCACCCATGCCTGAAGACACAGTGGAAAACATGAGGTACACACACACTCATGCTCTTCCTCACTTTATCCAGTTATCCACATGCTTAAAACCTTAAATCATGCATTCTCACTTCCTGTGCTCATCCTCTTTTTTTTTCTTACTTCTTCCTATGATTCCCATAATCCATTAGTTTCTTCACTTTACATCTGTCTCCTCTCTACACTTCGCTATCTGTGTTTCTTTGTAGCCACAGATTCACTCACAGACACATACCGAGGTCTCTGTGCATTTTTAAAGATGCACTTTGAGGTACTGATAGTCTAAAGTGTATTACCTGCCAAACATGGTTGGGTACATCTCTTCTAATTTAAATGCAACAGAATTGATTTTCTTCATTTTTGTCTCTTTGCATGTACGACACGGAAGCTTTGAGGCTCAATCATCCTTTGATTTGGCACAGATCAACACACAGGGATTACGTCACACTTTAGACTAAGAGCTGCAGTGAATGCCTGTACAGTCATTACTGTCTGTTTGTGCCCATTTGTATTGCAGTGCCTTTTGTGAAGTGGACCAGTGTCCACTGCGAACCAGGCTGACGCCTCCTGAACTCAAATCCTTTAGTTCGCTGACAGGATTCCAAACAGCCCCCAGAGATGCAGGACAGTTTCTTAGGCAAGGAAGCTTGAACTGGCCCCCCTTACCCAGTGCTACCAGCTTAACATTCCCTTTCCTTCTTTCTCTCTGTCTTTTTGTTTTCTCTCTTTTTCTGCCTCTCTTTCCTGGTGGTTGTGAGTTTTCAAGCTGGCCAGCTACACCACCGCTGCTGCTTTGATTTGTAACGGTTCTGCTAGATTTGATTCTGTCTCTTTTTCACATAATTGTCTAAACCAGGTATGAAACCAAAAATATAAATCACGTCTCTCTCATTTTAATTTGTACAGTTAAATGTGTTGTTTTTGTTATTTTACCATTATTTTACTTTTTGTAATTACTTTAATTAGTATTTTAGTAATTTATTATTGTTTACTTCTTTATTTGTTTTAGTATTTTAGTAGTTTTAGCTTTATTTTAGTTACCAAATAATCTTTTTTTTTAATCTGGGTAGCCCAGCCCACTGTGAAATCTTATCTGTATTTTTATGCTGCCTTCGCATCATATTTATTTACTGTAATGACAAGATGAAAAGAAAGTAATTTGTTTCTTTGGTGACATAGGCACTTAAATAAACTGACCGAAGAACCAAAAAAGGAAGGTGTATCAAGTCCTTAACTGATATAACTGCTGCCTTTTTGGTTGTTTTTAAATGTCAACAAAGTGAGCGGTTTTACTAGCCACCAACTTAATACGCATACTTGAAGTGAACGCAGCATAGACATCAAATATCCTCTAATTTGGCTGTCTTTGCATCACACCTGGTTAGGATTTAGTCTCAGTGACTTGATGCCAGTGTTTGTAACTGTAATGCTGCAAAATGCAAACGTCCATAAAAAGCATATACACATCTAATCAGCAATTTACCATGAACTTGACAGAATCAACCCTGCTAGCTCGCCGTTTCAGTAGACACATTGTCATTAATCATATCAAGTCATTCCTTGTTTGCACCACACTGGATGTCCGCAGATTTCTTTGATTTCTTTTCTTTTCACACTCACCCTAGTGTGTCATCAATTGCATCCCTGGCGCTCAGCTTGTAGCTAAGCGCAGTGGCACTTAAGGGTGATGTGTGCAATATAACAGGGTGATTAAGTGTTAAGCATTTGCTCTTTCTGCCTACCTGTGGTTGAATTCCTGTAGGTTGGCTTTAACCCAGCAGTAACGCCATAGATTTGTCACATACTAACCAGCTGGAATTAAAAGGAATTCTGATATTTGAACTGGTCACTGTATTTTGGAGCTAACTGGAGTATTTCTCTTTATCTCTGTCTTTCATTTTCCATCTGTAGTATTACGACTAAATTGGAGCGCGCCTTAGAGAAAGTGGCCCCCTTGCTGAGGGAGATCTTTGTGGATTTTGCACCCTTCCTTTCGCGGACTCTTCTGGGCAGTCATGGGCAGGAGTTGCTCATAGAAGGTACAGGTGCTGTATAGTGCTCCTTTTCCTCTCTACCTGGTGTCTCTGTGGAGTCCCTCACTGTCTGCTGTGTGTGTGTCCACTGGCTGCCTCATACACACACAATTGTGCGAGTGCATGGACCCAGAGCAGGTATGAGAAAAACAGAACTGTTTAGGATGAAAGGATGTTCAAACTTTTTTGATTTACTACACTTGAGAGAGTACAACACAAACAAACTAATTATGGGATTAAAATATGCATGAATAACATGAATTATATAAATGTATGTATATGAATGTATATCAAACGATTAATCGCATACAAAATAGAAGTTTTTGTTTGCATGATATATGTGTGGGTTCTGTGTATATTTATTATTTATATATAAATACACACACATACAGTATATATTTTGAAAATATTTACATGTCTATATTTGTACTATTATAATTTATATCATTTATAAATATATTTAATATATAAACATTTTCTGACATACATTCATGCATGTGTATTTATATATACTGAACACACACACACACACACACACACACACA
>JAUYWG010000044.1:12439085-12451629 GCA_034779775.1 Enteromius afrohamiltoni
TAAACATTTTCTGACATACATTCATGCATGTGTATTTATATATACTGAACACACACACACACACACACACACACACACACACACATATATATATATATATATATATATATATAATATGTAAACAAAACATTTATTTTGGAAGCAATTAATCGTTTTACAGCACAAATATTTTCACTAGACTCACATTAATTAATTAATTAAAATAAGTGTAAATAATGATATTTCAATAAATAAATTCTGTTTCCGTTGCAAAATTATTTCAGGAATATATGGCTTCTCGGCCCATAGATCCACACAATCATAATGACTTGGCAGATAGTCAATAAATATTAATAAATATACTAAAAATACAGTTTTTGTCATTTTGTCATTTTATTTAGTTAAATGACATTTATTTGCATAATAGAGTTTGATTTTTTTATATTTAAATTTGTGTATAAAATAGTGTCAGGAAAATGTATTTCATGAAACATCATCTTTACCAGAAAGAAAAAAAAAATGTCTGAAACAAATAAACACATAAAAACAATAAAAAAAAAATTATTTAATAGGCATATGGAAAGTGGCAGATTGTTGAGTTCTGAGAGGACATCCTCTTTCATTTCATCAGTAATCAAAAGAAACCTAAATCTGAAGATCCAGATCACTTTTGCTTCTTGTTCCACCACTGTCTTTTGTCTCCTTATATTTCCTTCCTCTCTTCTCCACCCCTTTATTGAATCCTCTCCCTCCCTCTCTGTTGTCCTGTCAAGCTTTAATGTATGTGCTCTCACCTTGTCTTGACCTCTTCACAGTTGAATGTTTGTCTGTTTTTGTTGTTTAAAATGAAGCAGAACTGTGTGAATGTTAGAAAATGGATGTAGCACTTTAAAGTTTTGAGCCAGATAAGTTAATTTGATGCTACACACGTGTACAGTGGGGTCCAAAAGGTTACACTGAGTATCTGAGATTTCAAATGCAATTTAAACCTGGAAATGCACTAAACTTAGAAATAATTGTTGTTATTGTCATTTAATTTTCTGAATATTTTAACTAGCGTTGTCAGTCTTTTGGAACCCACTGAGGTTTATATTCATCTTTCAGACATGCGCATGCTAAAATCTGTTTTCTGTCAATGCACTGCCACAGGCTTAGTTTGTATGAAGTCCAGCACATCGGTTGTGGAGCTTGTGATGCTCTTGTGCTCACAGGTGAGATTTCCCTCTTAAAGTTTATTTTAAATCATTTACTTTGACTTCATTTCGGAGTTCTGTATTTTGTATCGCCACACAAGTTGCATTCATATTTCATCCTATATAAACACTGAATCTAAAGCACCTAAAATCTTCGAACATGGCAACATTTCATCAATGTTTTGAGCTTGACCTGGATTTGATTTCAGACCCACTCTACATTACACTAAAGCCAGTATCACTGCATAATTTTGAACTCCCAAAGCAAAATACATTCACGTTTGATCAGTTCACACATTCTGAGGGAATCTAACCCAACACCTTTGCTAGCACTATGCTTCAACAATTTGTGAGCTACAGTAATGCACTTCTAATAATGCCTCTAAACTTCACATTTTCGCATTCTGAAAGTATTGCTGTTGTTTTTCACAGTCTTTAAGTAGAACTGATTAAACAACAGTGTCTGAAACAGCATTGACTGTTTAGAAGAATTTTCACATACCTTTTAGACACTCAACTGGAAATCCATCATTGTACTCCCATAATATGCTTTGAGGAGAAATTTTCATACAGTCAGTATCTTACTAGGAACCCCACTGAACCCTTTTGAGCTCTTCTGAATGATCAAGATTTCAGACTACCTCATCTCAGGAGCCTTCCTCTGCCTTCAGAGTTGGAGTCAGGATTAGGAGCTTTGGGGTGTAGCAGTGGCCCATCCAGTGTTTGATGCCCTCTCCCCTCCCTCCTCTATTTCCCATCATCTCTCCATCAGCACATATAGTATTACTGAAGCTCCAACCCTCCATTAGTGGCTCAGGGGATGAAACCGTACCCTAAATATTGATTGGCAGGAAGCAGAAGGTAATGGGAGCTGCCTGTGATGTGTCCTTCTAGAAGCATCTGCAGTGGATGCTAAGTGCATTCCGCCTCTCTTTCTCACATATTCACTCTTGCTTATGTGGCAAAGAGCCAATCGGGAAAGATCATCAGCGTGTCTTTTCAGCTACCACATCAGGCGCCTAAATCATCCACGCTGGAAAAAAAGACACAAGCATTGTTTTTATTGCAGGCCTGTCAAATGATAAATCACGATTAATCGCATCCAAAATAAACATTTGTATGTGTGTGTACGGTATATATTAATTATAAATACACACATTAAAATGTAATTATGACATTCAAAAAGGTCCATAATAGTTGTTATGTGTGCTTTTAGGAGTGGCAGAACTCTATACAAAAGAACGCAGGACTTGCATTCATTGAACTTATTAATGAGGGAAGGTAAGTTGTATTAAAATTCCTTCTCGATTGGCATTGTTTAGGTTATGAAGTCATATTTCATACCAAAAACGATGTACACATCTTCTGTACGTTTTTTTTTTAGGTGCAATAGATAGAAAGGAGACTTTTATTATGCAAAAAGGCTGTTATAATGCACACTGTTCATGTTGTTTTTAAATATTTCACTGTGCTCAGGCTTCTGTGTCACGCCATGAAGGATCACATTGTCCGTGTCGCCAATGAGGCCGAGTTTATCCTCAACAGGCAGAGAGCTGAAGATGTGCACAAACATGCTGAGTTTGAGGTCAGTTATTCTTTGTGGATCACTGTGTCATTGGTTGACAGTTTGAATACTTCTCATACATACAAGGTATGATGTGAAGATCATTTCCTTTGCTCCCTCTTTTCATAGTCCAACTGTGCCCAGTACGCTGCAGACAGGAGAGAAGAGGAAAAAATGTGTGATCATCTCATCAGTGCCGCCAAGCACAGAGATCACGTGACCGCAAACCAGCTGAAGCAGAAGATCCTCAACATTTTAACCAATAAGCATGGAGCGTGGGGAACCATGTCACAGAGGTTCACAAACTCGTGGTTTATTGTTAACCTTTGCTGCTGGAATTCTGTTTCTTGTTTTCTTGCAATTCATCACCTTTTTCTCCTTCCCATCTCAGTCAGCTGCATGATTTCTGGCGTTTGGACTACTGGGAGGATGACTTGCGCAGGAGGCGGAGATTTGTACGCAATGCCTTTGGCTCCACCCACACAGACGTGGCTCTCAAATCTCTAGAGGAATACGGTGAGCCATAACACATCCATACACCTCAGTCTAATTTACAGTGCCCAAATATGTATCAGAGACATGATGTGTGTCCATACATTATGGATATCCAAATACAGAACTGTAAAAAAGCTGTAGTCTGTAGTAGTCTGTTTAATTGCAATTTTGCTATTTTTCCTGAGGAAAAATAAGGTCCCACTTTATATTAAGTGTCCCTAGTACCAGTGTACTTCCATAGCAACTAGATGTGTATGTACAGTAGTATGTAACCACAGTGTAAGTACACACCGGTACATAGTATCTACAGCTGTAATATTTCTGTAACTTCACACATGTAACAACCCTCAGAATGGTGTGTGTAAGTACAAATGTGTAACAAGGCATGGGTAACAACACTTTTTGGTAATGAAAGTACAAATGTGTAACAGGACTAAAAGCACTTTTTGGTAAATGAAGTGTTACACTTTATAGTAAGTAGACAATTGCTGTGGATTTAGCATGTAATTACTCATATGTTACACAGCAGCGGGCAGTAAATTAGGCTTTACATATAAATTGTGGTTGGTGTCCAGAATGTTACACTTTATATTAGTGGGCAGTTCCTGAGGAGTTACCATGGATATACACTGGTGCACCAACTCCACCCACTTTACATATCCCTAAACCTACCCAACTATACCCCCTGATCCAGTTACTCTTATACATACTGCTGTTACAAAATGTAGTTATGTAATTCCTGTTACATGACTACTTAGTGAAGTTAAAAAAGTGCTGTTACCAATGTCCTGTTACACATTTGTACTTACACACACCATTCTGAGGGTTGTTGCATGTGTGTAGTTACTGAAATATTACAGCTGTAGATACTATGTAGCAGTGTGTACTTACACTGTGGTCACATATTAGATACACATTTAGTTACTATGCACGTACACAGGTACTAGGGACACTTAATATAAAGTGGGACCAAAAATGAATATGATATAATTTACACACGACACTTGCTAAAATGTCATTCAGTGTAACAATTTTGTCAGGCATATTTACAACAAAAATTATTTGACATATCAAAAAAGATGAATTACTTTCACCTCAAGTACTAATTAGTTGTAATTGTACATTTTTGCCCAGTTGTCTGTAAGAATATTTTACTAATTTAAAACACAATAACATTTAATATGCTTCCTTATTCTTTTATATATTTTAATATGTACATGCTATTTAAATTTTCCATAAATATTGTGTTTCACTGAATTACAGTTTAACATTATTTCAACCAAATTTCAACATTTTATTCCCCAAAAACTTAGTTGAAACTTTAAAAGTAGGCACTTGACATAAAACCACTTTTGCAAATTTCTTTTGATGCCGACATCTTGATGTCTTTAACCCAAATATATTTAATACATAAACATAACATGTTTTTCTTAAATATATACATGCATGTATGTGTATTTAAATATACATAAAAAGTACACATACACATATTATGTAAACAAAACTTTTAATTTGGATGCCATTTATCACGATTAACCATTTAACAGCACAATTTTATTGTAATTTCATTTATTTGCATGGACTGTTTAGAGTAATGATTGTCAATATATATATATTTTGTATGGCCAGGCCCTGAGGAAGAAGAGGGCATGAAGTCAAAGAAGTCATTCCGTAGTCATTCTGTGGTCAATCAGAACCCTGAGACAGAGCTAATGCTGGAAGGAGATGATGATGCTGTCAGTCTGCTGCAGGAGAAAGAGATCGACAACCTTGCAGGTGCCTTGCAGCCTTTTCAAATCCCATTGTATTAAAAGCCAGCCTGCACCAACAGCGCCACTCTAGCTGCTAATGTAGGAACCATTAGTGCGGTGATTCTTTGATGTATTGTTGATGCATGTGCTAATGTATGCAACTGTACTTTATTCCTAGTGGCTTTTCGTCCGAGGGTATTAATCTCAAGAGGCAAGTTTGGTCCTTCAGTAAGAGAGTATGCTAATTAGCGTTCTAGCCCAGAACAAGATCCAGCCGTTCTGCCTTTTGATGCAAATCTCAGTTGAATCCGTACAAGAGTGTGATTATGAGCTTAAGTGCTACATCTGATTTTGACGCTGAATGTCTGAATCACTAAATTAACTAATTAACGCTTATCAAAGTAGCCACTTACTCATTACCCTAATGAGGCGCTGACTGTATTTAACATATTGTGGCTATTTAATTATTATTTAATTAAACTAATTAGCTTGTTATTTCCTCTTTTTTTTTCTTTCAATTCTTTCTTAGAATGATGCTTTCAGCCATAAATGCTATGTGATAAATCACTTGGTAAAATAACATCCTGATAACAGCAATCAGCTGACGGCACCACTAAAGCGCTGTTTTTTTTTTTTTAAAGGAGTGGTAATGGGGAAAAATGTCTTTTAGAACCAGACTTAGATTTGAAAAAGATTATTTAATTCTCCAGAACTGGAAGTTATTTGGAAAATCTAACCATAATCACTTGACTAATCCAGGACTCAGGGCTTTAAAATCTTAAGTTACTCATTCTGTGGCATGGTTTCTTTCAGGTCCGGTGGTTTTGAGCACACCCGCCCAGCTGGTTGCTCCTGTGATCGTCGCTAGAGGAACGCTGTCGATCACCACAACGGAGATCTATTTCGAGGTGGATGAGGATGATCCAACATTCAAAAAGATTGATTCAAAGGTACTGTGTCACTCATAATGAGTTCTAGCCTATCACACAGAATTACTGCAGATTTTATTAGTTGATGAAAAAAACATCATCCAATCAGATTTTCAGGATCATGCTGTTCCTCTGACTGTATTTAAACGCTTTGCTTTTGTGTTTGACAGGTGTTGGCCTATACTGAGGGTCTGCATGGGAAATGGATGTTTAGTGAGATCAGAGCAGTTTTTTCCAGACGGTACCTGCTCCAAAACACTGGATTAGAGGTCTTCATGGCCAACAGGAGTAAGATGCCAATATGCTTAACAATAAATGTCAAACATACAGTATGTTTAGGTCAAGGTTTTTAATGGCACCATTTCATTATCATCTCCACAGCGTCTGTCATGTTCAACTTCCCGGATCAGGCCACAGTAAAGAAGGTAGTGTACAGTTTACCTCGGGTTGGCGTTGGCACCAGCTATGGCCTCCCTCAAGCAAGGTAAGGACTTTGGTGTGGGTTTTTAATATTTAATCTGATTCTGGGATTAGTTGAGGAGAGGTTGTTGTGTGGCTAAGCATTAATTATTTGCCAAAGCTAATTGATTGTCTGTTCCTCCCATAGACGGATCTCTCTGGCAACACCAAGGCAGCTTTTTAAGTCGTCTAACATGACTCAGAGATGGCAGCGGAGGGAGATTTCAAATTTTGAGTACCTCATGTTCCTCAACACGATTGCAGGTAAGATGATTGCAACTAACAGTTTTATCACTACAGCGAGATAATCAAATTTGGATGTAAGTTATACGCTCATATTGTCGGTTGATGTTTGCTTGCAGGGAGGACCTATAATGATCTGAACCAGTATCCTGTCTTCCCTTGGGTCCTGACTAACTATGAGTCAGAGGACCTGGATCTTACCTTGCCTGGGAATTTCCGGGATCTCTCAAAGGTATGCCAATCTTAAAAGTATTTTATCATTACCCATTTAGAGCTGCATTTTTTACATTTACATTTTTTTTTTTAAATCTTAAAATCTTTACATTTTCTAAAATTTAAAGCAAAATGTTCAGCTTTTTTTAAATTGTGGAAACTGTGATTCTTTGAGGAACATAAAAGAAATGAGAAATTCAAAATAACAGTTTGTTTTAATTTTTTTTTTTTCAATTATAATTTAGTTTTGTTACTTTTCAATGTGTTTGCTGAATAAAACTAATAATTTTTTACTGAATGGTAGCCTATATGATATAAATATACTCATTTAAATAATTCAGAGCCCTGAAAACTTTAAAATATATGAAGAGTTAATTTGCAAAAAAACAGATATTGTGACATGAAAACAGCTTATTAACATAATAAAACAAAAAATGGGAACATATAATAAAAATGTTTAAAAATGATTAAAAAAAAAACATTATTGCAAATATATAACTCTTCATATATATTTATATATGTATATATATTTATATATTAGTAATTTGTTTAGTTTAATATTTAGAATCTCCTTTGTTCCTTTCTGTTTGGTAATGTAGCCAATCGGAGCCCTGAATCCAAAGCGAGCCGTCTTCTATGCTGAACGCTATGAAACGTGGGAAGATGATGGAACTCCGCCCCATCATTACTCATCACTGTACTCAACTGCAGCATCCACTCTCTTCTGGCTCGTCAGGATAGTGAGTCTTCACAATAGTCCATTTATATTCAATTATCTCTCAAAATTTCCCCCAAAAAATTGCCTTTAAGAAAAGCTGTTTATTAAAGTTGTTTAATCTCAAATTCACCCCCTTCATCCCACAGGAACCCTTCACCACGTTTTTCTTGAATTGTAATAACAACAAGTTCGACCATCCCGATCGGACGTTTTCTGGCATTGCACGCTCTTGGCGAAGTTGCCAGAGGGATACATCAGACGTTAGGGTGAGCAAAAAGTTGTGAGGTGAAATGATTCTGTCAACATGTTTGTCAACAAGTTTGTTTGTATGATAGGAGCTGATCCCTGAGTTCTACTACCTCCCTGAGATGTTCATGAACAGCAGCGGATATGACCTGGGGGTGAGAGAGGACAGGACAGCCGTGTGTGATGTGGAACTACCAGTCTGGGCCAAAAAACCAGAGGACTTTGTTCGCATCAACAGGATGGTGAGGGATGCAAAGATTATGTGTGTCCTAAGCACCTTTGTTTGGTTCACATCAGTTTGCAATTTCAGCTGCCATTAGGATTAATAGTCCGATTTAGCCAATGTTTCAAGAATCAAAAGCACCAGTAGTTGGTAGAAAAAAAGAAATAAACTTTGAACCTCGCACAGCCTTTACAAGGCTAGCAATTTCTTTTAGAAAGCCCTGATTGGTCCTCGTGTTAACCCTGTTGTCTTCTTGCTGTCTCAGGCGCTGGAGAGTGAATTTGTGTCTTGTCAGTTACACCAGTGGATCGATCTCATCTTCGGCTACAAGCAGAAAGGACCGGAGGCCATTAGGGCTCTTAATGTTTTCCATTACCTGTCTTACGAGGGATCAGTGAACTTGGACGCCATCACCGACCCCCAGCTTAGAGAGGTAAGACCCCTCGCCATAGAGGTCAATGAATATCGACGATATTGATCTTGTCCTGCTTGTGTGAATCATGTTAAGTTGTGTTTTTGGTGGGTTTCTTTTAGACCTTGACCAATGTTGTTTTTTCATGATACAAATAAAAAAAAAGTATAATAATTATTGATATCTATATGTGAAATATGCAGAATGTAATGCTTTGTTATTTTAGTAAAGAACAAATAACCCATCAAAATGAATAAAGACAACAAGAAAAAAAAAACTTTAAATTGATATAATATTGATTATTAGATTAATTATAAAAATGAATCTTAAAGTGCTTATTGTAACCAATAATATTGAAATGCTTAATGTCAATATATTAATCTTTATTTAAATAATGAATCATAATCAATAATAATAATGTGAAACATTTTAGTAACATCTTAAAAACTTGAAATATTAAGACAACAAAACAATTGTTTTTATTAGATAATAATAATATTAAAATGCTTAATGTCAATAAATAGAATTCATTAGTATTAGTATTATTGACAAAACACTTAATGTCTTAATAGTTAATCATTTCTAATTTATTAAAGAAAATAACTTATGAACAATGAATTAAAGTATGATATTTAAATCATTGAATATATTTACTCGTAAACACCATAGTTTCCTGTTTAACACACAAGAGTGCAGCGCTCTTTTATTTCTCAGTAAAATGTATAATATAGTGGCTAAAAAAATCAAATCTTACATGATAAGCTTAATCGTTATTCTTTAATAATGTCTCCTGTCAAAATCTTTCTCTCTTCTGTCTAAAATAAGTGCATTTGTTTATTTTGTTTCTAAGCGCAGTGTGTTGACAGAAGTGTTCAGCTTGTCCCTGTCTGTAAATGTCTGTCAGATGTGAGGCACCTCAGGGGTCTGTCAGCTAAAGATGTAACAGCTTGTTTTTTTTTCCTTTTGTCATCTTTTTAGTCTATGGAGGCTCAGATTCAGTCATTTGGACAGGCTCCATCACAGCTGCTAATAGAGCCACATCCTCCACGCAGCTCCGCCATGCACCTGGTGAGACTTATTTATTATATCTCTTTTATTACGTCTTTTCAAAATCTATATTACATTTTTTATCAGTTATCTATATTAGATCTCTTTTAAATAGTAAATGTTTTCTTTTATCATGATTTGCCTTTATTACTTTCATTTTTATGTAGCTCAGAATTGCAGCTAATCGTGATATGTGAATGTAAAATGGTGCCACAAAGCAACACAATGACTGAAAAGCTGGTTCATACACTGATTTACATCTAGAAGGCTTTCTAGGGTTGGATGTTACACACGTCACCCAACCTGCCCTTCCTGACAGTCCAAACCAACCCAAAACTGATCCTAATCTATACCCAGAATCCCACCCTGTGGTTTTTTTCCTTGTTTGCTCCATTGTAATTTACCTTTCTAATTCCCTGTCCCTTCCTTTCTCCCATTTCTTCCTAATTTTTCCTCCTCTACCTTCTTCTCCTCTTCCTCTTCCTCCCCTTTCTCTCTTCTGCTCATTAGTGTTTCCTTCCTCAGAGCCCTTTGATGTTCAAGGACCAAATGCAGCAAGACGTAATCATGGTGCTAAAATTCCCCTCCAACTCTCCCGTCACGCACGTGGCGGCCAACACGCTGCCTCACCTCAGCATTCCCGCTGCGGTCACAGTCACATGCAGCCGGCTGTTCGCTGTCAACCGCTGGCACAACACAGTCGGTGAGTACAACCAACTATCTTAGACACAAGTTAAAGAAATTAGATTTTTTTAATGTTTGGTGTAAGTTTATTTACAATAATAGCAATATCTTTTGTTTAGGTCTCAGAGGGGCTCCAGGATACTCATTAGAACAGGCTCATCACCTTCCTATTGAGATGGACTCTTTGATTGGTGAGTTCCTCAGACCATGAGACCATGTGTTTAGCCAGTGTCACTAAGCCTGAAATTCGTCCAGTTAAAGGCATAGCTCACACCAAAATGTGAATTCGGCTACGATTTCATCCCATTCATGCCCAAACCTGTATATTTGAAGCCTGTATTTTGAAGAATGTTGGTAAGTTTCAGTGCATAAAATTTAAGTCAGCAGGAACCGAAACGGCTTTGTTGCCAACCTTCTTTAAAATATCTTCCATGTTCTGCAGAAGAAAGAAATCACAAAAGGTTTGGAATGACATGAATGAATAAATGATAGAATTTTTATTTTTGTGTGCACTGAAACTTGGTTGTATCTTCAGACTCAAACTGGATATTTTTCCAATTCTCACACCTGGTCTGTTTTTTTCCCCAGCCAATAACTCTGGCGTTAGTAAAAGGCAGATCACAGATTTGGTGGATCAAAGCATTCAGATCAACACGCACTGCTTTGTGGTGACAGCCGACAACCGCTACATCCTGGCATGTGGTTTCTGGGACAAGAGTTTCCGTGTTTACTCCACTGAGACAGGTGCTTGTGTCTTTTGTGATTTTTATGCCATTTATATGGCGACTTTTCTCTTTATTACAAATAAAATGTGTATGTGCAGGGAAACTCACTCAGATTGTGTTTGGACACTGGGATGTGGTGACCTGTCTTGCGCGATCTGAGTCCTATATTGGAGGTGATTGCTACATTGTCTCTGGTTCACGAGATGCAACCCTTCTGCTGTGGTACTGGAGCGGACGACACCACATCATTGGAGACAATCCCAACAACAGTGAGAACAATGTTTTTTAACCAGACGCCCCAGAGCATATGAGTAATGCTTTACATATCTACATAACTCAATACTCAACAAGGCTGCATAAATTAAGTCTAAAACACAGTAAAACAGTAATATTGTGAAATATTGTTATAATTTATATAGTTGTTTTATTTTAATGTATAAAGTCTAATCTTCAGAAATCATTCAGTTCACGCTTATTATCAATATTTAAATTAGTAGTATTTAATATTCCTTGTGGAAACTGTTTTCTTTTCAAGATTTTTAGAGAATTTTAAGATAATCGCATACAAAGGGCATATTTTAATACTTATATAACACTGATGTTCTGAAAATATTAATTCATTCCTTTTTATTGCCTGCTTACCTGCCTTTATCTCATTCCTCCTAACATATCTTCTTTTTCATTTTTACATTTGTGTTTTACTACATTTTAGTTTTGTGGTTTAAAAAAAAGTGTTTGAGGTTTTTAGGATTCTAGAAGCTGACCTTCTGTTGTATTGTAGGTGATTATCCAGCACCTAGAGCAGTTCTGACAGGCCATGACCATGAGGTGGTGTGTGTGTCAGTGTGTGCTGAACTGGGACTGGTCATAAGTGGGGCCAAAGGTCAGTCTGAGAGGAAGCAATCTGAATATTAGCATATCAGAAATTAACTCTTCATACTAGAAGTATTGGTTTCCGTGAGCGCTTATAAATCCATTACAGTAGTAATTAAATATGTCTATGTAAAAATGTTTTTAAAAATAGTGATTTCTTTACTGTACTTACAGTACAGTACTATTTTTAATTTCTTTGCTGGCTATGAAATGATAGAATTGAGAGGTTCTTGCTGTTGTCTTGTTTTACAGAGGGGCCGTGTTTGGTGCACACCATCACAGGAGATTTACTGCGGGCCCTGGAGGGCCCCGAGAACTGTCTCCAGCCCCGTTTGATCTCTGTGTCCAGTGAGGGCCACTGTATCATCTACTATGAGAGAGGACATTTCTGTAACTTCAGCATTAATGGCAAACTCCTGGCACAGATGGAGGTCAATGACTCCACACGTGTAAGAGGAGACATACATGTCAAAATAGATACAAATACACATTAATCCAAAACAGTCTGTATTACATTGGCTTTTGTTTTCCTTCAGGCTATTCTGTTGAGCAGCGACGGTCAGAATTTGGTAACAGGAGGTGATAACGGTGTTGTTGAAGTCTGGCAGGCCTGTGATTTTAAGCAGCTGTATATTTACCCCGGCTGTGATGCAGGCATCAGGGCTATGGACTTATCCCATGACCAGAGGTGAGAATGCTTGGCCTTAAAAATAAAATTATATATATATACACTGAACATTAACAGTGGTTTTTTTTTTTCACAATATGTGTGTGTGTGTGTGTGTGTATA
>JAUYWG010000044.1:12452042-12482413 GCA_034779775.1 Enteromius afrohamiltoni
ATATATATATTTTTTTTTTTTTTTTTTTTTTTTTTTTTTTTTTTAAATATACTTTTTTTTTTTTTTACATGACTTAGTGCTAAGTAAAGATTTTTATTATGAACATTTTTCTTATTTATTTATAACTTTTTCTAAATATTTGCAGGACTTTGATCACTGGGATGGCGTCAGGCAGCATTGTGGCGTTTAACATTGATTTCAATCGATGGCACTATGAACACCAGAACAGATACTGAGACAGAACAACCAGAGACAGAGACAGGAGGAGAGAGAGGGACCTTGTTTAGGGCCCGCAGTTGAAGCAGTGAGAAAGGTGGAGTTAATTTCCTGCTTGACAGCTGATGGTGTCCCTATAAGTTCAGGGTGGAGTTAAACCCGGATGAAAACACAAGACATATCGCTAACGTTACTTAGACCTTTAGGGTTGTCCTTCACTCCCCACATACTATGAAGAGTTGCCTAATGTCCTTTTGTCTGCGAAGATCATCCTACAAGATCGAAGCCAGGAGGACAGCAGGACTGGATGGACTGTACCGCAGTTCCCAGCAGAAGAGGCTTAGAGATAAACCACCAACAAACCAACAACAGATTTTTTGGGAGGGTTGAGGGAGGGAGGGAAGGGGTCTCGGGTGGGATTAAGACACAGCGGTGAACTTAGTCTTTGTAAATACAAAACCTGCAACGGCGCAGTTCTTCACTACAAGGGGATAAAAATCATACTTCCCGCTCGCTCTCCATTACGGAAGATCCCATAATCCTTTAATTTATTAATGACTTGCTGTAAGATATTGTGTAGTTCCGACAAAATTATGATGATTTGGATGATAATAGACGAAGGCCTGCCGATTCACAGGGAGGAAGTGAACTGCTCAGACAGGAAACAAGCTTATCTTTCCTCTTTGTATATTTGGTAATTGTTTTGTCATATATGTAAATATTGTGACGGTTAGGAAAGCCAGGCATGTAAGCGGGTCATAAAAAAAAAGAATAAAGAGGAGAAAAAAGCAACAAAAAAAGAGAAAAAGAAACCCTCCCTCACTCACACGTTTCATTATTTATGAAAAAAAGAACAATTATTAATGTTGACGTTTTTGTATCAGATACATTGCACCGGTAACAACCCATAATTTATCAGCGTATAAGGATTTCTTTTTCTTTGGTCTTCTACCACATTTTAGGCCCATTCTCCATCGTATAATTTGTGCATTGATGTTTGTTGTATTTAAATAATTAATATTATAATCATATGTGATGATTACGTTGTACAACCACAGCCACAGTAAGCAATATCCTTGTAGCTGAGAGTGACTGCAGAAACGCGGTTCAAAACGTGGATTGAGATGTTTGAAATCCGCATACACAAATACTGAGACATTTTTTTTCATCCCCCTCTTTAACAAGTGTGAGAGAAAAGAGAGAGAAGGATATTATTCAATCAACAACAACGATACTGAAATATCGTTGTTTTACTACATGGGTGTAATAACTTGTCAGCTGGAAGCTAAGACTGAGTTCAGAAATGAAAACATGAATAAATTATGCAAGTAATTTGTTGATCTGCCTTTTCATTGGCCATTGGATGTGAATTATACATGAGACAGTGGTGCATACATAACGTGCAGGTCTGTCTCTGTGTAGGTTAGTGGTCAGTACTGTATATTTGATTTGATTTGTACATTTGCTAAATACCTTTCGTTCGTTTATTTTGCAAGGTGTATCTGATCATGATGATTGCACATTGTTATAATTTATTTTATTTTATATGTCTGCATCGTTTGTGGAGAGGAGAGGAATAGTTTTTGGCAGGAAGTAAATAATGGATGATTTATTTAGATTCAGATGTACTTTTTAAATTCAGTCCCCACCTGCTGTTTCATGCATTTGCTGCAACTTGAATAAGCCAGAATCTCACAGGCATCTCTTAAAATGTTTAAATATTAATTCATGCCAATATATAGATCAATAACTGTAAAATAAAATTGTTTCCTTTTTGTCGTATTTACAATAAAACAAACCAAAACATCTTTTTGAAGTACTGGTGTGTTTTTCTTTCAACTAGATTTGAATTTCCTGATAACTTTTTAATAGGAGGGATACAACTATGGCTGAAAGTGAGGTCAAATGAAATTTAGGCTGACTGCCTCTCAGATTGTCTTAACATTTACCTATTTAAATCCTAAATCTAACCATAATGCAATTACAGTTTAGCTTGGCAAAAATGCTTTAGCAAGTCCTTTTAAGGCAAGTCATGTCACTCGATAGCCATCTTTGAAACGCCTCTGGGGCACGTGTGATCTCTTGCCATATGTCTAAATCCTTCAACTCTGTTCGCCAAGATTACAATTACATTTCAGATTTAAAATCATAAGTGAAATCTGACAACATAGTCTGACAAGATAATGAGGTTTATCTTGCTCAAATAACCTTTCTCATATTAATGATCTTTTCTGAAAAGAAGCAGGCAAAGTCATTGCATTTGCTGTCAGAGAGCATTTCAATGGGAATCTTTGAGTTGGGGGGGGGGGTTGTTAATCTCTCAACGTTAGCAAAAAGATTGCGAGTGTTGTTTAGGTTGCTGTTTATAAGGTTTGAGAAGAACTTCTGTCTTGCTGTGGCTAGTTCCACATTGAAAGCACGAAGGCTGTCTTTACAGATGCTATAGTGAATTTCAAGTTTCGTCTTCCGCCACATCTGCTCAGCTTTTCATACTCTGTACTGCTGTTGATCTTCTCCAGCGTGATTTTTGTCTGCCAGTCGTCTTTCTGACTTTCACTGGTGCAATGTCATCAAAGACATTATTAACTTTTGAGTTAAAGGACTCCAGGAGAAGATCAACAGAGTCTGCAGAAATGCTTGGCATTGAAGATATAGCCTTCATAAACGGCACACTAGTGTTTTCATTAATACATCTCTTTCTGACAAAGACAAATCTAGATTCAGTGGTAGCAGAGATCAGTATATCAAAGAAAATACAGAAGTGATCAGGTAGTGCTACGTCCTTAATGACAGTGGATGAGATGTTTAGACCCTTACTAATGAGTAAATCAAGAGTGTGTTCACGATTGTGTGTGGGTCCATGCACATGCTGAATCAGGTCAAAAGTGTTAGTTATAATTTCTTTAGTAGTTTTGACTTCTGCATTTTCTATGTGAAAATTAAAATCCCCTGCAATAGCAAAACAGTTCAACTCTGAGGAAACCATTGATAACAGTTCTGTGAAATCTTCAATAAAGTCTGGAGAGTATTTTGGAGGCCTGTAAATAATGATAAATAGAATTCATGGAGCACCTTTCAGCACAATCCCAAGATCTTCAAAAGACAAGTACTGACCAAATGACACTTGCTTACATTGATAGACATCTTTAAATAGAGCAGCTCCACCTCCGCCTCTCCTAACAGCTCTGCAAACATTCTTGAAAGTAAAGTTAGGAGGGGCTGATTCATTGAGAACTGTTGCACTGCAGCTGTCTTCAAGCAATGTTTCAGTTAGAAACTTAAAATCCAGGTTGCATGTGGTTACATCATTTGGTCCAAAAAATGATTTATTTTTTAGTGAGCAAATGTTTAAAAATGCTAACTTTACTGCATTACTTTTTGTCTCTACAGCAGGCTTAATTTGAAACCCAACAGGCCGCAGATTAGATATGTCAGCTGAACGGCTTGAGAAGGCCTTAGACTTTCTATCACTTATTAAAACAGAGATAGAGAAAGCTGTAGACACACTGGGTTCATATAACACATATCACTAAGAGTTTTTATCAGTTGTTTTTGGTTCACCTACAGCTGATGGAGGGGGATTTGGGCCTTGGCATCGTTGCAGCGGCCGGAGAGCTCTTGAAAGAGGAGGATGGTGAGCTGGGCCCACAGGCTTTGGTGATTGTGGTGCCCAGCATTTTTTTAGTTGATATCTGGGGGCTTGCGGCAAAAGAGTTGGAGAGTCTGGTTCCAGCATATACCAGTTCCTCCATTTTCTGTGAGAAGCTTAGACGTGGAGATGCTGGAGAGAGGGATAGGGTGTCTGGTGAGCGGGGCTCTGGTGTTTCCGGTGGTTCATCGGACCGAGACGCAGAGACCAGCAAGACTCCTAAGAGATTGAGGTGTTTCGTTATTGAATGTATTAATGAACATAGCAGTAGTCATTTACTCCCAACATCTGAGTGACTGAAGGCTGAAGATTAACCTTTAGTTTGGATCTGAAGGGAAACGCCACCTTGATCAACCGGAACGCGTTTATGTTAGCGAGAATCATTCATGATCCAGCCTCACCTACAGAAGCAGTGAGTATAATGTCTTTTAATGAATCTTTGCAAATCGCCTTTCCTAATAATGTACTAATTAGCAAGTTTCACTATGAATATGGTTAAAAAAAGATTCTCTGACAGCATCCGGAAAAGAGGGGAGGAGTCAGCGGAGCTCGTGAAGATTTAAAGGGGAGGTACACAGAACAGAGTGATTTCAAAAGAGCTGTGTCTCATTTCGAAGGATGCGCCCTCCAGAGGTCGTATCCTTTGGAGGTCGCATCCTCTGTAGGATGTGTATGCGGAGTGTCCTCAAGCCTGGAATGAAACGAGACGGTCTTCGTAGGATGGACGGAAAAGGAAACAGGAAGGAACGTTGCTATGCCAACAGACAACAGCGTTGTTGCGCTCTCACACTAGTTAAAAAAAAAAAAAAAATTTCTAAATTTGGAGAGAAATTTGAAAAGAAAATGTTTTATTTGTTTTATTTCATTCAATATTTGAGCAGCTGCAGCGTACATACAACAGACATCTGTTACAGAAAAAAGGAGGATATTTAAGAACAAAGTTTATATTTGAGGTAAGTTTTAATAATAAAAGTCCCTACATCTTCGCTTGTGTTCACCGTTACTTTTGCCGGCACCGCCATTTTTTCATATAAACGATGGTTGGTTACGGCGACGCAAAGAATTGTTGGTTATCTGTAGCAGCGAATGATACACTGCGTGCATCCTCTGAATTCCTGTGAAAGAAGGACGCATTCGAAGGTCACATTTGGAGTGCCCTACTTGCTTTTCTGAAATGAGACAGCCTCTATGCAGCCTCCGGAGGGCGCATCCTTCGAAATGAGACACGTCTAAAAGCTGTTTATGACAGGGTAAAATTAGCGATTTTAAAACTATCTTTGAGAAATTTTAAAACAAACTATATTACAAACTTTCAATTAAAACCCTAAGTAATCATATTAGCTTGTGGAAAACTGGGTTTGTATGACCCCTTTAATTTTTCAGGCCAGTGTGTGTGCGCGCAGTCTCAGAACGTTGACTGTTTCTATAGCAACAGGGACTTTTACTCCAGGCAGCTGCAGTGACGCGGTGACCTTATGAAGGATTGGCTCTTTCACTAAGACGGCGGGAAAACTATACAAGTGACACACGGCAGTTTCAGAACATGTCGGAAAAACTACAGCACATTTAGGCTTTTTAATAGTATTTACTGATTAAAAAAAACAGTAACTCTCATTCTGCAGAGTTTCAGCGCGTCGAAACGGTGAGTTTTTTCGCGACTGTAGTTAAAATATGTGTTTGGTCATAGATTGTCTCGGTTAACGTTAGTTATTTACAATCATAACGTTATTAAGTTAACGCTAATGTTATGGTCTTATTGATATCGCGAGAAAATACTTTAGAAAAAAGCCTGGCTTGAATCACTGGGTATTGTGTTTACTGTTTGCTGAAATGTTTATTTTATATCAAGTTCCTGTCAAGTTACGGTACCAATGTTTTGGTGTTGGTCAAACTAGCACTGCTTATTAAGCGAATTGCTTTTGAGGTATGTTTCTTGATCTTTTATTTATTTTATTGTTCAGGTAATTGCAGGTCTGGTGGTAATTACATTACCAACATTTTTAAGTGATTAATGGAAAGCCTGGGTCGGTCAGCATCAATAAGCAACAATAAAATGAGGTTATAATAGATTTTTTAATAAGGTAATGTCTCAAATTATAATGTAAGAGCCACTCTGTATTCCATGCACTAATGAGAGAATACAATGACACAGTAAGCAGGGCTATGAGTAACTACTATACCTCTTACTGCACTTCAGAAACACACAACCCCAGTCTGACCTCCTGACACAGAGGTACCACTGAATCAATGTCCTGCAATCATCAGAACGAACCGTTGGCATTTGTATTTCCAAGAGCTGACCCTGTATTAAGGAAAGTTGCTTATGTCTTTCCCACAATGCATTTGTGCTTATGTTCCATATACCTAAAAACTGCAAAAATGGTTAAATGTGACTTACATTGTCTAGTTAAGATAAAGAAATATATTGTCAATATCAAAATAATTGAAATTATATTATTTACACTGATTACAAAAAAAGGTCCCCATCTCGCGTATATGAACAAGCGCTGTGCGACCACAATAGAAATCCACATGAGTTTATCTCTGAAGAGGTATCTGCAATTCAAATGGTTTCTGTCTGCTTAGAAAGGTTTTAGGGAACAAAGGGTACTAATTACCAGGAATCAAGTTAGCTAAAACTCCTTACAGTTTCCTTCTGAAAATATGAACAACAGTGGACCCATAAAAACATCACATTTCTAAGGTGCTTCAACAGAAAAAGACATTTTTGAACTTGAATAAAAAAGAAAACGTATTTATTATGTATAAATAAAAGTTATTATAATGACCATAAATAAACAAGAAACCCCCTTCTTGACGGTCTTCATTTTCCCTGCACCTTTATGTGATCAGATTACAAAATGGTTCAGTTCATCGGTCCACTCGGCCGCGTTCCGAATCCTCATAAACCCTTCTTCTTATTTAGTGTCCTTTCCACTCGTCCCCTTCCCTTTCAATGCTAGAAAGGGGAGAAGAGGGAGCGAACAGTCTCCGTGGAGCAGGCGGAAAAGTCTTCAGACTCGGGCGTGGTGGTGTTAGTGGTGGTGGCGTTTGTAGAGGGACATGGACTGGGGATGGGGGCTGGAGTGAGGAGTCCACTGGGCGGCTGGGATAGGGGCTCGAGGTACAGACTGGGAGTAAAGGCTGGGATGTGGAGGCTACAGGTTGGCTGGGTGGTCCAGGGAGCTGCGCTCACATTCTGGTGGCATCCTCGTCTGAGAATCTGCCTCTCCTTATCAAGAGCGGTGGTCTGATGGAAGAAGAGGGGATTTTAGTCATGTGACAGAAAACGAGCATGAGAGCAAAATAAAATGCTCCAAATAAAATCACTCCCAGAAGTCACCAAAATACAGTTTTTGGGTGAACTATCCCTTCAATTAAAAATATTTTTTACATTTATTTATAGATTATTACAATTATGAAACAAAAGTAATTTAATAATGAAAATACATCAAATTCATATTTAATAAAAAAATTAAGCTAAAATAAATTAAATGTAAATACACTACAGTTCAAAAGTTTGGTGTCACTTTAATGTTTTGAAAGATGTTTTATGCTCACCAAGGCTGCATTTATTTTATAAAAGTAATTTTTAAAAGTTAAGTTTTTATAAAACTTACTATGAAATTATTTAAAATGAGCATTTTATATTTTAACATATTTGAAAAGTCTTCATTTTCACATGATCCTTTAAACATTTTTTAGTAATATGCCAATTTCATGCTTATTATTGTTATTATCATCATTAATTAAAAAAAATGGTTTCATTTATTTTTTCAGTATTCTTTACATCCTTCTAAAAATCAATAACAATAAAAATAATTCCTCCCAAAAGAACTGACTCCAAACTTGTCATGTATAGTGTATATTTAATACTAATAAATATATTTAAATTAAGTTTATTATTATTAAGATTGAAGCCGGTTAGAAGCAGGACAGTAACACAACAAGCACAATAAGAGAAAAGCACATAACAATATGCCAGTTGCCATGATGCTGAAGCAAATCATGCACATTCTCTCCACCTGAAAACTTTCACACACATGAATGACCACAGCAGCAGTTTCTGATCATGACGTTAGCAGGTTTCAGTGCACACACTGGGGTTAAACAAGACAGGGGCTGGTGTGCTTCAGTGGACACAAGGAGTTACCTTATCCAAAACATGCCCGGGTTCTGATAGAAATCCAACGACCCTGATCTCTGGATGGAAAAGTCATGGTCGAGCTAAGCGAAGAGAAATCAGTGGAGCTCAGTGCACAGTGCTCAAAAATAATCAGCTGTAAATCCATTTGTACTGTTAGTAAAGAAAATCATTTCAAAGTATTGTAGTGTTTGAACTCTTTGGCCTCCCATAAAAGCTGTCCCTCACACATGGTGTCACTGGCTCTTTAATGTTTATTTGGCGTCTGATTCTTAACTTCAGGCTTTGACAGTTAGTGTGGGCTTACCGTCATCACAGACACTCCCGGGGTGTTGTTACTGGGCTTGGGCCCAGTGTTAAAGTGCTTCTTGATCTTTCCTGCCACTGACAGCTGGTGCTCGTTTTCTGACAGACCGTCATTCTAAAACAACCATTGAAATGAAGCCAATCAGTTACTATAGTTATGAGACAGGAGGACTAAAACGTATTAAGGCAATAAAGATTCGCACAGAGTATAGTGTAATAGATTTAGGTTAAATTACTCACAGTGACCCAGGGATGTTCCAGCACCTGCAGCGCTGTGTATCTCTGATCCACTTCAACTTGCAGCATAGACACTATCAGCTCCTAAAGACAGACGGGACCGAGGGAGTTAGTGCCAAACCCTAACGCCAATCATGACCTTCAGTTGGTGAACACGGTGACTTCCAATAAGCAAAAAGTAAAACATAAAAATTAATCATGAAAATTATTAATGTTTAATAATTATAAAATGTAAGTAGACTTTTTAAAACCAAAAGAGAAGATTCTAAATTTCTTAATTTGTCTATAACGATAAATAATTTTCTAGTCAGAAAAAATTTTAGACAAATTTTGAAATTACCATGTTACTAGCACAATCATTTTATTTTAGTATTAAAAGACCACATATTATTTATCATGTAATTTGATTTTTTGTTGATCATCAAACTATAACAAAACACTAAAAATGTACATAAAAACATTACCATGTAGATTTAGAAACACACATTATATCACTATTCTTTCATTTTTAAATATATTATATGTTTTGTTTTTTTGTATTTAATGTTACTTTTTTTTTTTTTTTGTATTTAATGTTACCTTTTTTGTACTTAATGTTACCTTTTTTTGTACTTAATGTTACTTTTTGTACTTAATGTATCCTGTATGCACCATGGGTGTGAGAGTAACGCAATTTCAATTCTCTGTATGTCCTGTACATGTGGCAGAATTGACAATAAAGTTGACTTTGACTTTGACTATATATATATATATATAATAGCCACACTTTCCATATATAATATATATCTTTTTTTTATCCCACATATTTTTATTTAATCTGCACATATTTCGCTTACTTTGGCGGAATCTGATACATTGTCCCAGTATGGAAGAGGGAATTCTAACTGTCCCAGCAGTATCTGGTCAAACAGAGCTTCTTGATCATCAGTGCTCCTGAAATAAAGAGTGCAACTTCAGATATGCATCAACAGGGGGAGCTCGTTTCATTGAGTTCATTAATAGTACAACAAATAGCCACATGGTGGCGCAGTAACACCTTACATAACCCTGCAGCTTTGATTACATTACTCAAAGCTGCACTACATACACAGATAGAATATATTTAAGAATGAATCTTCGACATGTGGACCATTTTTTCTACTGGACAAATTCATCGTTTTGATGGTAATTACAGGGGTTTTAAAACAACTTTGAAAAGCAATAAGCAAAAAGCTAAGAATAAAATGATGATAAAATGATACTCTTGCCATATTTTGTCATACACACTGAACTTACCCTCGAAATGGAGGAAAGCCACAGAGAAGAATATATGTGATGACTCCAGCAGCCCAGATATCTACCTTAAGGCCATACCTAACAGCAAACAAAAGGTCTTATTAGATCTTTAAACTAATTTAATATGATACTAACAAATCACAGCACTATACTTAATATCAGCCCATGAAAAAAAGAAAATAACACATTCAATGACCCAGATTTATGCAAACGTCTTAAAATATTCACCCGGTCTCTGCGATAATCTCTGGTGCTACATATGTGGGTGTTCCACAGACAGTGTACAGAGGTCCATCTACCACGGTGGCCAAGCCAAAGTCACCCAGCTTCAAGGATTTGCTTCCATCTTGATGCTCATACACCTGTGAATCAAAGCCAAGAACAACATTAGACTAAAAACAACCTAGTCTCTTCAAAGCAATCTATGAAAATGACATATCCGGCTCTCAATTCTCAAGGCCAATGTGTGCGGATCAGTGTCAAAAATATGCACTGGCTTCAAATAAACAGATATTTGTGCATTTAATGTCTTTAACCTAAAATCCAATGATGCTAAAAAGAAACAGGAGTATCCTAAGCTCAGCTGGCTTTGTGTTTGATGTTATATAATATGTAAAGCGTTTTGAAAAAGCCTCATTCTGCACTGCAAGGTGCATTTGACATGCATGCTTCCAGCCACAAGCGATTATCTTTGACACGCAGAAAGCGAGTAAGCGCATATGTGAGCCAGGCACATTTTTTTTTCTAGCTCTCTGGAGTACGTTTGAGAAACAGAAGGTTTTATTCACTGTTAGCAGGTCACATTTTCAATTATAAGATCTGCAGCATTTCTAGACAAATCTCCAGGCTCATAAAAAGGGCTTCATAAACAACATTTCCGTCTTGAATCAGTGACGGTAGGGGCCATTGATTCATAAATAAGGTTCATACGAGAGCAGCCTTGGAGAACAGTACAGTCTGTGAACTGTCGATGTGTGAGTCACATCTCAGTTCTTCCGCTGCAGAAGTGATATCACACGTATACAGTCAGTCAGTAGGTGGCTGGTCTAGACTCAGTCAAAGAGCTCGCAGTAATCATCTCTCTTTCTCCAAACACACTTATGTAGTTCCAGCCCACAAGACCTATGAGTTGCATCCGTTCCTTTCCTCAGCACGTACACATGGTTGTGGAGGCTGGTGATCAAACAGCGCCACTTTAGGATGTGATAAGTGTTGCGCTTGTACCTGTGACGTGTCAGACCTGTCAGGATGACTTGGGTTTTGGAAAAAGAAAGTATGGCTTGTTGATATCTTACCAAAAGGTTCTCTGGCTTGATGTCCCTGTGGACGATGTTAAGGCTGTGTAAGTACTTGATCGCATTGGCCAGGTTGTACAGCATGCCACTGGCATCCCGCTCGGTGTATCTGTTTGTAGAGGTGATGGCATCAAAAAGATCTCCTCCCTAAAATAAGAACAAAGAAGCAAATTAATACAACATAGGACAGATTTAAAATAAGAAACAAATTAAATATGTTTCATTGAGTCAGTAGCTCTATTTAATAGTAGCATTTGAGTAAGAAATTTAATAATTGCCTTCAGTCTATACATTGATTCTTGTTTAACAACAGGTATTCAGGCAGCTTTTACTTTATGACTTATATATTGCATGGATACAATATACTAAGAAGATATTAATGAATATAAGACAATATTATGATTAGTGTATACATGAGTTGCTTTAGAATTTTCCATTCATGTTGCCATTTTAGATGTTTTAATACATAGATCGATTAATGGTACGTTATTATGTCACCATGTGACGCCATCTGACATACCCTCCAGAATTTCACATATAAACAAACATGGCAAGCATTTAGTTTTGATTATGGCTGATGATTGTGTTTACATCGAGTATGACTTTAGCCAGATTAAGGACATTTTAAATAATCTGTTTATATGATAGATTCTTAATCAGAGTATTGTCTTAATTGTGTAAAATCTGAATATTGTATGTGTGTATATATATATATATATACATACATGATACACAATATACAGCAAAGAATCTGTGGACAGGCACTTCATATCCTCTTCTGCCCAGCATTAGTCTGAGGTATCTTTGACATCTGCTGCTAGGAATGGAACTGTTCCATTGTTGAATTAAGCTTCCAAGCAGTGTGGAATTTGCATGTACACAAACTGTTCGACATCACAAGAGTTTTCTTGAGGTCAAGTTGTTTATACAAAGCAGGCAGAAAGTTCACCGTGGCCTGGTTTGCTGTTCACATGGCAGAAATCCCCTCAAAGAGTCTAGTAAGTGGAACAGCAGCTTAAAATAACGTTCAGTTCAACAGAGCCAGCACAACTGCACAGGGCGGCCATTACAAGGACCCACCAAGAGCTAAAATACATCCGGATCTCCACAGGATGTATAAACCTGCTGTGACTGGATTATTGTGAATCTTTCTGTCTATTGATCTACATTTGTTTTCACCTTAGGTTTGACTAGGTGCATTATGGCAACTTGCTGTAGTACACACCTTAACAAGCTCCATGACCAGGTAGAGTTCACTGTAAGTGTCCATTTCCTCAATCAGCAACACAATGTTTGGGTGTTTCACTCTTCTGAGGATAGCAACCTCATTCTGGATCATATGCTCCTGTGCAGGAGAAAGAGATTCAGAATATAAAAATACATTGTACAAATTGCCATAAAATACAAGCATTTTATTGACAATATCATTATGCTTCATTCTCACCTTTCCTCTGCATTTGCCTTTGTTGATGATCTTTAGAGCGTACGCTCTGCCAGTCGAGTGCTCTACACACTCATGGACTACCGCAAAGTTTCCATCTCCGATCATTCGGCCCACTTTGTACCGATCTGAAATGGAGCTTGGGACTGTGGGTATCGGCGTCTCCTCCAAGGGCTCGGCTGCAGACGGTAAGAAAGAAAATTAGAGCAAGACTGAGTGGGCCTCATTCAGAATCTGTTTTTAAGACTGAAATCTCTGTAGGCAGTGGAGAAATTTGATACTCAACCAACATTCCTACTCTGAAAATTTCTTGAATGCAAGTCATAGAACAACAAGATAACCCTGCATTCGCTTCACACCTCACAGATTCTTTCATTAGTGCATTACAGTCAGCTACAGCTTGTACACTGAAGTGGAAATGATTGTATAATGAACATCTATGCAAAGCCTTCAAATGAAGCGTTTGTTGTTGACCTCCACTGCAGACATACTCTTGAAATAAACATATTTAGTTGGTGGCACTGAGCGACTATAAAGCTTCTTTGATTAATAAAGGGTCTTCTCGTTAATAAAGTCAAAACCTCCCATATCTGCATAAGATCAAAGAGTTGCAGAGCTCTTTGTATGAAAGACTGATTGCAATGTTTGAACGCAATTAGAATGCATGGATTCAGATAAGTCAAGCTACAGCCTTAAACAGTGTTGGATAAAACTAGATAAAACATGTTTTTGGTTGTTGGAAATATAACTGAAATAAAATAAAATAAAAATATCAGATATAAAGTAGCCTAAAGTGTTCTATTTCTTACCATCACTCACAGGCCCTTCCTCCTCATCCATACTGCAGACTTTGGTAGAGGCCAGAGACAGAGAGGAACCGCTGTGCTGGGATCCCTGTGAGGAAGAAAAGATCCAATTAAACCAAAAACTGACTACACAGCAGTACATGGGCAGTGTGAATGAGAAGTATAACTCCAAAAACGATCGACAATCACCAAACTAAAAATGAGGACACAATGAAGCAGCCCACTGGAGTATTTCATCTTTCTACCTGTGCTGCCCCGTGTTACTATTCCCATCAGGACGGTAGGAACGCTCGGGACACAATCCTCATTCTCACTTTTAAACACAGCATAGCGTCAGGATAAAGCCAGTTATCTGTGTTTCTTTGCTGGTTGCCATGGCAGCAGCAAGTGTGAGCGAAGTTACTGGCTGTGCTGTAAATTGGTTTTCGCTCCCGGTTGGCAGCAGTCAGGGTGCAGGGACCCTTTCAGGTCTGCGTGGAGAGTAATTGGAATGATGTCTCCGGGAGCACTGCGCTCTCCTGGAGCTCGAATGGATTTGATTGGACGGTAGTGGCGTGCGACGACGGCCCGGACGCACCTCTGAGGGGCTGCTAATGGCGAGAATGAAGCGCAAATCTACAGAGACGAAACACTAGTTGGGTCACGGAGAGTCAGCACACCTACACGCACTGATAATGGCAGTTTGAGTGGATGCATATGAGACGGCCAAGGTAGGGTTGTTTAAGTGTCATCAGAAACAGTTTTGACTCGTGTGTGTGTGTGTGTTTCCGCATCCTTTTTCTATTTCATTCAGATCACAGTTTGTCCTGCCGCTATCAAAACTCTTGTTACCATGGAAACTGTTGGAGTGTACTAATAATATTTTCCCTCTGCGAGACAGGAAGCAGCCGAGACAAGCCCATATAAGGCATCTTCCTGTTTCCTGACTGAATGTTAGGTCAAATCACTCCAAACAAGCTGTATTTCTGTGCATTTTCTCAGAACCGGAAAGAAACAGAATAAACCATGCAGTAAGTATTACCCTCTCCACTGATTAATCATGCTAAATCCATGTGTTCGCATACAAATGTAAGTACCCGGTTGCATAACAATCTGTGCAATTATGATGCTGATAACACAAATTTACCTCAATGATCCCTAATGTAGTGTTGCAGGAACACTCTATTAAATCATCCTTTAAAAATAAAACAATTAACAGGCTCTGTATCAATAACAATGCCGCATTATTGCATTTAAAGGTCACTCTTGTCATTTTGTTGCAGACTAATTGCATAATGGCTTGAATGACTGATTTAATGTCTGAGATGATTTTGTTTTGTGGAGATGCGAATGCCGTGGGGAAATTTAATCCAATGGCCAGACAGAATCATGCTATTTCATCAGGATTGCTGCTACTCTTTTCGGGAATAGCTGTAGAGACCACTTATCTGAAACTCCATTAAAGACCAATGTGAGGAGATCTCACAATAGTCGCTTATAATCACAATAATCTAATTCCTTGACCGCATTAATTTGTTTTTGAAATGCATGGCCATCATTAACACAAGTGATTGTGTAGCACAAAATAATAAGAAAAAACATCTGTAAAGTCTGGGACAAATAAAATGAGCCAAACTGTCCTATATAAACAGAAGAGGACCCAAAAGATTTGCTAAAGAACACCCGGTTGAGTTTGTACTAGATAAAGAGACTTACTGTTTAATGCATTAAGCATCTTCAATCATATGTACATGATGGAAACGTTTCATGACATGCTTTGTGGCAAACAGATAACGCATTAGACCAGAAAGTGAAACAGTCTATTCTTTCTATACATAAAAACAACTATTATGATACAAAACTAGTGCAAAAACATAAAACTACATGATTAACAATGGTTTAAAAAAAAGAACACAGGACAATATAACTGAACAGAGTCCAAAATAAAACCAGCAAAACAATGAAAAGCAATGGAACAGAAACAGAAGTGGTGGTCTTTACATGGTATCATATGAATGAGTATGAAGTAAGCCAATAAAGAAATTGCTCACTCAAAAATGAACAACTTAATGCAAGGACATTTTGCAAAATCACTCTTTTTCTGTTTCACAAAACAACAGGTTTGGAATGACATGAGGGTGAATAAATGATGACAGAATTTTCATTTTTGGGTGAATTATCCCTTTAGGAAAGTCATTATTTTGCTAATGTACAATAAACAAAAACACAAGTACATGCAAAAGTCCAACTTCCTTTTAAACATCCATGCGTAATGATATCAAACTTGGAAGACGCTACCATTCGTTTTTTAAATTAATGTTCATGGAATGAATTAAAACACAACACATGCACACAAACACAATGTAATTTAAACACCAGAAAAGAAAAAATACAGGTGTGAAAATGCCAAAGGAAAATGTGAAGAGCATGCAACCCAACAGACAGCTTGAGGGACATCATGTAATGAAGATGTAGAATGTGTTTTTATTCTTTTTTTTTTTATTCTATTTAAATGAAACAAAACAGAATTTACTTTGTCCATCTCAACAATAATTCAAAGCGGAATGCCACCTGAAATCCAGCTAAAACTCAGGAATTGAACAGGTGCATTTTCAGTTCAAGTCTAAGAAGCACTCAGCTCTTTTAGAGACAGGTGTGATGCTGAGCTTGATGGCCTCACTTTCCATGTTACGCAACACACAAAGCACTCATCCTATCTAGTTAACCATCCATAAAAAAATGACTGAAAAAAATCCATTTAATATAATGCAACTATGGTGTTACGATTTAAATTGTAACCTCATTTACCTCGATTCATCCTCGTTTAAGACAGATTGAGGTGGATTAGCAGACTTGGAAACAACATCCCTATTTTATGTGTTTTGACACTGATTAAAAATGTAGTTGTCGCCATAGCATCAAATGCGTATGTGTTCCATATTTTTCCCCAGAGGAACTGAGATCTTGTGGAAAAAAGAGAGATGATGGAGGGGATATGCCTAAGGACACAGGACCCCCCTCCCCACACACACACATGTAGATATTCCCAGTATAGATCCAGCACTCTTGTGTAGTTTATTTCTAAAAGTGGGTCATGCATTGAATGTAATCCACAGCCCGGGCTTGAGTGGTAAAGCTAATTAATAATAAATCGGTAGTAATGATCGGTGTTTAATTCATTCACTTGGAAGGAGTGAGGTCATTTTAAATCTGCAGTATAAACTATATATATAATATTACAGCAGTACTACATTGGCAGCTAAGTACTGATCACACAGTAATCACACACATTAAGCAGTGTATCAGAACACCGCAAACTAATAGAATAAGCAAGCCACAAAGCCGCAATAACAACATTCAGACTCATATAAATTCAAAAGCCAGATAAAGAAGTGCCTGCTTTGGAAGCATTTGGAGAGAACATTCAGTTCCTCTGCATTTGTATCGTATTTATGTAAATGTTTTTTCTCCTTCCTTCATTCACAGAACTCCACTGGGGAGTTTTCAAAGCCTGACCCACTTATGCAGGAGATGGTTGTAGAGACGCTGAGATGCGTCTCTGCTTTGGGCAGATCTGACTGTCCCAAATTCTCATTCTGCAACAGCAATGAGCTGAGAGCAAAGCCATCTGACAGAATCAAACCGCAGAAAGATCATCCAACTTCAAGAGCTCAGGCTGGGGTAAGAGATAAGTGAAAGAATGACGGGAATCTGAGAGTCTTTGCTGGTGGGTGGAGGGCGAACACAAAGTGCTTGGCATCTCTGTCTCTCAGCCGGCACGTCGACCGAATTGCATTTAGAATCATTAAAAGTCAGACTCTTCCTCAGGAGGAATTTTAGCCACTTCTAATGCAATCTGGAACAGTTTCAAATACAAGAAGTTGAACATGTTTTACTTTTAAAGTCATATAAAAGCAAAAATGTTCAGTTGCAATGCTACCAAGAAATGCAATATTTGCAGTCAAACAGTAACCAAGAACAAAACAATTGCTAGTTATATGGCAAACCATGTAAAATAACAGTTATTATACTAAAAACATTTATCTTGGTTTCAGATATGAGTGGACTGACATTTTTTTCCCCAAAGCGTAACATTTTTCAGAGGTCAACCATAATAGGAGAGCACTTTTAGGAGTCTAAGTGAAGGAGGCAGTGAAAACATAAGAACATAAACCAGTTGTTTCACTATGAACTGGTTTAAGGTCACTAAAGCTTTGATTGGTTAGTGGCCAGCAGTTTCTCTTAATCTATTTTGGGTCGATATTGGCACGTGAATTCACTGGGTGTAGAACAGGACTTTTACTGCCTGGGGCTGGATTTAATGTGTCCCAAAAGCTCAACATTTTGATCGTTTGGAATGGAGTGCAATATTCTAAGCGATTGAATGCTCTAGTGTACTTTAATCATGGAGAACTAAGAAAGAGGAACAGACAGACACTCAGAATGATTGGAGGAAAGAGAGACTCTTGACTCTTTAAGAGAGAGAGAAGCCGGAGTAATCACTAAGGCTCATATAATAACCTGAGAGAAACTCTGGGCTGGGAAGAAGTTTAAACCTCTTTGCGTTAGTCTGCAAGGATTAGAGACCATTTGACCTGGTCAAAGGTGCACAAACATCTCATTGTCATACACAAACTTTCCACAGAAACCAAATAGTAACATGTTTTTTTAGAGGGGGAAACAGTGAATAGATAAATGCTTCCTGGTGAGTTGCATGCTCCTTCAACAGCATGTATCAAGCCGTTTCTCTTTCTCAATGCTGTCTCAATCAGGGTCCAAAATTAGCACTAGCCAAACACCAAATGTAAAATGGTTTTGGTGGGTAAATAAAAAACATGATTACCTGACCAAAAATGAATACAAAATGCTGTATAGTCCATGACTTATATGTATAGTCAAACCCTCACTGATGTGAGTAATGTGAGCGAATCAATTGAAAAATATACAAACTGTTTATAAAAAAGTGCAGACTTGTGCTTCATTGGAAAAACCTTGTAAAAATCTAGGAGTCTTCAAAACTCAATTTGGTGACACTTAAGAGGAATAATTTTACATTTTCTTGCTGCTAATTACAAAGCTTTGTGGTAGGTACAAAAAACGTGGTGTTTATTTTCTCAAATTATCATTCTTGGCAGATAAATGGCAAGAGTTAATTCTGGACCCCGATTTCGAAGTCAGTTCATGATTGCTGTTCTGCTACAAGTAGAAGTCATTTTCCATGGCTGACACTAGTGGACTTTCACGCTTAACTCATGACGAAACATGAGAGACTGAAAGTTTCCAAATGTAGTGGCCCAGACTAAGGATTGACTGGGGATCTTAGAAGTGGGGAAGTTAAGCTGTGCTGTCAATGATGGCCTTGTCCATTTCCTGAGAACATAGAAGGAGTGCGTTATATAGAGCCCAAGATGGTGAAGGAGGGCAGACAGAATCTTCTATCTAAGTGGAGAAGGATCTGGAAATTCATCACACGATATACTAGAAAAACACTACATGAAGGACATTATTCGGCACAACAGAATTAGATTTAGATGATACTTGATATCAAATGAACCAGGTGAACAGTAAAAGATCCGAGGTTTATGTTTGGGCAGGTGTATGAGCTAGTATATAAACGGTGTGTGTGGATGTATTAGGTTGATTGTAGAGAGAATGTTGTCTTACCCTGCGTTTCTTCAAGCTGCCCGGGCTGGTGGGAGACGGACTGGGTGATTTTGTAGAATGGGGTGTGGACAGCTGACTGGCTGGGGTCCCATTCACTACAAAGAAAAAGTGAAAAAATGCCTTGAGTTCACAAAAAAGTGTACAAAGTTTTTGAATGAAGCTCAGCAAATATTTCGAGAGCCCCCAGGAGGCTGCCAGTGCTTTTATATTCAAAGAGTGAGCTTTTCAAAAGCCTGTTTGTGAGTAAGAAGAGAAGAAATCGCCCACACAGCTACTCCTGCTTCCCACACTCGCACCCCTAGACAAATCCTCTTCGGATAGAGCGCCACACACCCAGTGGCACAAATCCCTCCATTTCTACAACCTCACTTCTTCCAAGGCCCATCAGTCATGGTAAGACTGCACTACACACCACTGAGAAGATCCAAACTCTCTCTGTCAACATCAGGCTGATTCATATTCACAGGCATCTGCCTCTGTTTGCTGATACAGATTAGGAATTATCCCTTAACAGTTTTACATTCTCTCATATGTTACCAGGAAACACAAAAGTGAAACATTCATCGCCAAACCAGAGCATCAAAATTTAAATTAGCATTGAAAATAAGTATTATATTTTGAACGGCACCATATCCATTCTAATTCACTTTTGAAATAGATTAAAGCAGCAGCTATGAATGGAAAAGTAAAAGCTTGTATAAAGCTAACAGAAATAAACCAATTTGTTTTATGACTGCACTGAATTTTTATACATAATACATAAAATTATTAGATATACATTTTTTATTAGGCCAGTCTAAAGTGGTTAAAAGCCACTGTAAAAATGCATAAGATGACATAAAAAAATTATTTTAGAATTTAAGAATTTATTTTAATTACCTCAGTAATTTAATGCACAGCGTGTTACAACTAATATTGATTAATTCATCTACACAAGTAGATATTAAACTATTTTATTTTGTAGCAGACAAAATTGGGAATGTCAAAGTATAAAACAGCAAAAAATAAAGATGTAGAGTATAAACAAATTGTTACAACACTCCTCGGTCTCTCCTATGAAGACGAACTGAACTAGAAATGAATAACCTACTGGTTCACATTATAAGTCACATTCAAATAAATTCCTTCTGGCGTCAATTCCAGCCGAATAAGCCTCACTATTAAATTCCGACTTAAAATGTAAAAGCCATCTTCCCGTGAATCCGCCTCTCCTACCTTCGTATTGCAGCATCTTGAGACACAGTGCTATTCCAGGTGGCAGAAAGCAGCAGCACTCGCCGAGCGCGGATTCCAATGAATGGAGCAGCGGATAGCGGAGCGGAATACAGAGCGTGAGCCGCTGCTCGCTCATTGGCTCGCCGTCTGCCTGCGTAGCTGTGACGCGCGGCCGGCCGGTGCGGTACGGTAGTGGGAGGCGCGGAGAGCTTAGGTAATGGTGGAAACGCGCCGAATCTTCCCACCGACAGACCTTTAATGGCACTCGAACCACGGCCAGATATAAACATAAACACTATCGTATTTTAACATGAGACCGTGATTTCTAAGGTCTCGTGAAAAAAAAGTTAATTGAATGACCATTTTACTAATATACAAATACTTGATCTCTAACGTTATTTTATTTCAGGTATTTATTTATTCATTAATTCAGTTAAGTAGCTATTATTTGTTCTAAAGGCATTTATTTAATTATTTAGTAATTCATTAATTTATTTTGGTTTCTAAATACCACTAGCTTGCAGGTGAACCGTTTTAAAAGCCTATAAAATGCGATAAAAGCAATTTGTCAACGTGACCCTGTGTGGTCTATGCCGTCTTTACAGGAAACAGACAAAGATCAATTATAGCTTTTTAGATGTCAATACTTTTAGCGTTTGGTTTATTATTATCAAACGTGATTCAATTTAGGGTTGGCTTCCTGCCATTAACAAACAAACAAAAAAGCTAAGTTTAATTTGGGAGTTCACTAAGTTCCCTTTGAAGTGCTGTGAGTGAGTGTGTCTGTGAGTGTTTGCAGATTTTGCTACACTTTAAAAACCAAAATGGTTTAAAATCTTGACCATTTTCCTCATACATATAGTCAAGATATTTAAAGAGGTCTTTCACTACTTAAAAGCTTCAAAATTATCCAAATTATAATTTTTAAAATATTAAGAGGAGCCAAATTTACAGCTCCATATGAAAACCACTTAATATGAGATATCTTTACTAATGTGTGTGTGTGTCAGACTGGGGGGAAGAAGTACACTCATTAGCACCATCTGTGGTGCTTCATTAATTTGATGCAATTGATGCTTCGCAAACAGACACATCACTGTTTTATTTTGGGGTTAGTTCACCAACATGCGCTCAAAGTTCTCTCTCAGAAATGGCAACAAGCTGAGCCACCCCCTCAGACAAGCATCCAAATATCCTTAAACCCCTTTTGTGGAGATTACAGAACCATTTAAGCCTAAAACAAATATACAGAATAGGGTATTCAAAACTGAATTGGGAACATCATCAGCAACAACTTTTCCATTAACGGGCAATATTTGTGCACTGGACATGCTTTTGAGGGGCATTTTTACCTTTGTAAGAGAAATTTTTATAATTACTTGTATGTATCAATTCTGTCAAATTAGTTCATACCTGGTTTCATTGCAAAAAATGTACCTTGGTAGACTTTTTAGAAAGACATGAAATACAAGTACAAGTCTGCAATTTCCAAAAGAAATAAACACTAGAGACCATAAAACTCACACAAATTTACAGAGATGTACTTGAGAATCCTGTATAACTACGGTTTGAAAAAAAAAAAAAAGAGTTCAAATCTGCATAAAAGGAAGATGAAATGAAACGTTTGCATCAACAAAAGCTTTTTTTATATCAGTTTTGCATTTGTTAACACTATCAGGTAGGTTTAGGGTTGGATTTGGTGTAGGGCATATTTCCCACATGATAAAGCATTAACTTTTAGCAACAGTCCACGGATATTTCAATTCTGAACCTCCGCAATACATACCTATATCAACATGATAAAATGTGCTAGGTTCCATGTATTGGAACCAGTGTTTTAACACCACTATGTGGACATTTCTCTTTGAAACTTTGGTGAAACGTGCAGTAACAAAGGTACACAGAGGTACGTATTTTTATGAGAGCAGGTTGGTAAAATACTTCAAATAATTACTTCAATTTAGTACAATATTTGAGTTTGATATTTTTGATTATTGCCCTTGATATTATGATTATTAATGTTGAAAAATATAACTTTTTTTTGGTAGGTGAAAAGCATGTAATATTCTGGCTCAGATAAAACAAGCATTCATGCATTTGTTTATTGCTTTTTACAAACTTTAATATGAAGATTAAACATTATTTATTTCAATAGCATGAAAAACAAACCAGTTTAGACTTAAGCTGTTCAAAACTTCAGTCTCATGTAAGTTATGCACTTTCACAAGAACACATGTGCTGTAAATTAAATGCTGCAACTGACACTTTTTTTTATTCATTTCACTTAAATTGCGACAGCCATAATAGATCTAGCTTAAAGGTACATATGTAAGAAATTTATTGTAATAATCATAAAATGTCTCTGTTATGTTCAACAGCCATTAAGAAAACATGTACTCATATCGCTGACAGCAGTAGTACAGCCTGGATATTCTTGTTTAAAAAGCGCAGTTGCAGCCCTCAACTAATGTTTATGTTGTCATGTTTTGTTTTGGTCTGAAGCGCTACCCTCCATCTATCTCCCAATCACAAAGTCGGTAGTGTTTCGTCATCCAGGTTGCCTGCTTGGCAGAAAATACAGTGCATTTCATTTCATTCATTATCATGTGAGTCTGAGAAAGAGGGCCGGGTGAAAAACCCCTCTCCAGTATTTTGAATTTGGACTGCAATACCTAGTTCAACCACAAGATGTCAATTCTACATACGGTTCCTTTAATTCTGCATTTGGGGTGAATTTAAGCCCTGGTAATGTTTGACCCTTTTGGGAACTAAAGGACATACATACTATAAATTTAAAAATAATTGATTGTGCTAAGTATTCTTTATACTATCACACCCTGAATAATAGCAGATGATTTTCTGATAACCAGAAGAAGGTTTGACAGCTCAAACATGTCTACTTTAACAACTGCAATTAAGTGAACATCCCGTCATAACCAGACCTTGAATCTATTCCCTGCTACCTTCATAAATACACAAACATAAACGTCTGCAGCTATAGAGTATGTTATAGCACTAGTACTGCAGGAGACTGGCCATATTTTATGTATGGGATATGAGTTCAGCATGGTTTATATCACAAATATAAATTTAGACACTAAAAAGAGAGAAATGACTCCCGAGTTTGCTCTTGTGTAACATGCTCAGCTGTGGGAGGATGGATCCAGTGATGTGACCTCTCTCATCTCTCCTCCTCTCTCTCTCTCTCTCTGTTTACTTCTATCTTTTTCACACCAGGTGCAGTTTGGTCCGCTGTTTGCATCTGACCCTTAGTCCTTAATTCAAAACGAGGATATGATCCAAAAGGGACTGTGAAAGAGGCACAGTGTCCTCCCCTGATATACCCCTGTCCTGATCTAACACTCCCACTACAGCTGAGCAGAAATAACTTCTGTGTGGATATGAATGACTTATGATCCGTCACAGAAGAGATGACTATGTTTTAGGGCTGTTAATCTATCAAAGATTTTGTCAATTAAATTCATTACATTTATCAATGCAGAAAAAACTCCCCCAAAGGCAATTCAAAGAGAAAAAAATCAATGAATAGACATTACCAAAAAGGCTTTTTAAAAGAATAATTCACTCAAAAAAGATGCAGACAATTTACTCGCCCTCAGGACATCCAAGATGCAGATGAGTTTCTTTCACAATGCCATGAATTATCGCATTGTAAAGCAGAAAGCTGCATTTTGACTTTTTTTTTTTACTTCAAAGTAAAGTTTTACTTTACCTCTATTCATAATAATATTCAAAAAGTAATCTTTAGGAGTGAAATAGGCTCGGATCAAGCACCGATACGTTAGGATAGTCTAAATAGTTGTAAACAAATATGTTGGTAAAATTTGAGGATGGATGGACTCTTTTGCTGGATTATTATGGATTATGGACTCATATATTGGCCAGTAGCAATGGTTTAAAGTAAAAATGTCTTAATGGATTTGTTTGCCACAGATAAGCAGATTTTCACATCACAGGACTTTAACTGATGGACTAGAGGCATATGGATTACTTGGGGATTATTGTTCTGTATTTATCAGCTGTTTGGACCTTCATTCTGATGGCACCCATTCACTGCAGAAGATCCACTTATGAGCTATGCAATGATAAATGTCTTTGATAAACATCTGTTCTGATGGATAAACCACCTTATCTATGTTGAATGGCCTGGGAGGAGTGAATTTTCGGCAATTTTTTCGTCATGTTTTTTTTCTTCTATTAATTACAAAATGTTTAAATAATAAGCAATGATAGTGGAAACATAAAAAATAAAGCTATAATTACAGTGCATGGCATAAACACGAACACTTTGTATGTTTGCACACACATTACGTAATACACTATATATAAATACATTTCTGCATTATTAAAATATATGAAGCATCCAGATAGTGCTTGTGCCTGTCCTCTGGGGCACTCAGAGCTCCATTCTGGGAGCAGAGCATCCTGCTCTGAGTACATTCAAGCAAGCACATCTGTCTCACAGAGGATATCATTTTTAATGAAATTTCTATTTACAATGCATCTGTGTGATATGCACGACAGGGTTTCAGAGAGAGTGGACCAGGATACAGTAATATAAGTCTCTGTGCAATAAGGGGAATGAAAAATCTATTGCATCACTGACAAATAAACAAACTTTTTATACTGTTTTTATTGCAAAGAGTAATACTGATCAAAGCTGATAATTATTTTTATGTTATGGCCAATATTAAACATCTATTCGATTTTTTTTCTTTTTAAATAGCATTCTCATTGTAAGCTCCAATCTACAATTTACAGGCTTACATTATATACTTTTAAAAGTAAAGGTTCTTTATAGGCATTGATACATAAAGTACCTTTAACATCCATGAAATATCTCATTGTTCAAAAGGTTGTGTAGAATACTGCTGATATATTGTGCATTCTGGCCTTGCATATAACATCTAAGGAATATTTTTCAATACAAAATTTACTGCAACAAAAATATGTGAGGAGGGACTTTATCCACTGGGAATTGACAGGATTGGAAAAGTGGATGTTACCCTATAAAATTGATGATAATGACATTAAGCAGCATTTAATTAGAGTCCTAAGTACTAAAAACAATCATTACTGACTACAGTAGCCTGAAATCCTCCGCTAGCATGGTTCACGTAACACCAGGTCATGGGTTTAATTCCTCTGGGAATGCGTCTAATCAAATGTGTGTAATGCAGAATGCAATACTAGTCACTTTAAACTAGCCCAAAATTATAATTCTGTCAATACTAGCCCTTATGTCATTACATTAGATGACAAATTAAGATATTTTTTGAGATTGGCTGAGCTTTCTGACTCTGCATAACACAACAGACATGTTTCAAGGCCCAGAAAGGTGGTAAGTTCGTTGTTAAAATAGTCCATATGATATCAGTGGTTCAACCTTTATTTTAAGAAGGTATGAGAATACTGTTTATGTGCAAAGAAAACAACAATTTCTTCTCTTCCGTGTCAGTCTTTGCTGCATATAACATTACGGTTGAACCACCATTTCATCAAAAATATCTTGATTTGAGTTAGAAAGATGAACGAAGGTCTTACAAATTTGGGACGACATGAGGGTGAGTAATTAATGACAGAATTTTCATCTTTGGGTGTCCTATCCTTTTAAGGTTACACACATTTCCTTCAATCAAAATCAAGTAACGTTGGGTCTTATTTTTAAACTTTTTTTTAATTTAACTAATATTTGTGAAATAAGTTGGGTCACTTATTTATATGTATAGCACTTTATACAATACAAATCGGCTAAATACAATTTCAAGTTAGCTTCCTGGTGATACACAGAAAAATAACAGAATAAATGCTGCAAACTTCATCATATATGACTGATATTTTCATCAAATTTTAATAGCTCTAACAAGACAGCAGTTTCATTATTCAGCTGAAGTCATTTCAGTGTTTGTTCAGTTTAGTTCAATAAAAAAAAAGTTCAGATTCAGTTATAGGCAGCTCTACAGTTGTTATTCAGCTCAAGACAATTCAGTATCAGCGTCGATGTTACAAAAATTAAGAACAAAATTAAGTCATATCTTGGAAGAAGGTGAAACAAGTTAATACACTAATTAAAAATATAACTATAAAACAAACGTTCCTTTTTTTTGGAACAGCGTGCACAGATGAGTCATACACAATAAGACCGAAAACGTTATATGCATTAACAGAATGCCAGTTTTCTTGCAGCAGGGACCATGCTAATAGGTTAATGAGGTGTTTGTGGGTTTGTCAGTAACGAGCTGTGCGACTGGCCGGAATTACACAGTCAGAATAATAACAAGGTCTCTGGATTTGAGTGACAGGAGCAGCTCCGCATTTCCTGAGGACAGTCAGCCAGCGGTGTTTGGAGCTGATTAGAGATTACTCTCTGCTGCTCTAATTAAAGATTACTCTGTGGATAAAGTGCTCAGACAAAAATTCAGTCGACTACGAGGCCAAGCTCATCCGTGCAAACTCAAAGGAAAGCTTAACAGAAATTCATGAGGCGAACGACCTAAGATTATAGATCAGAAATCCACTGGAAGGATGCCTTCAGTAAATAGGACAGGCAGAGAACGAGACGCAGTCTGTACTGTGAACAGCACAGATGAGCACCATCCCCGTCAGCCCACACAGCTGTTGATAAATATGACAGAGAGAGGCTGTTTATGTCTGTCTCACTGTGTCTCCTTTGTTAAAGCACCTCTAAATGTGTTGTCAAGCTCTGCACTTGATCGCGCCGCACAAACTGTGAATAATCCGTAGGATGACATGGGCTTTGCTTTTTCGGCGTGTTAAAAAAACAAAAGGCTTCTCGTAACTGTACACAAACAGTACATCAGTGCCATTTGTGCAGATATTCATCAGGTAAAGTGTATGTTTAAAGGTGTGCAGGCCACTCTCGACCAGAAATCGATGTGCTATACTTAGCTTGACAGGGTGTATTATATAAACAGCTCTCATACAGCGAGCCGCTTTATCAATTGGCTCTCTAAAGTAAGCACAGCTAGACCTTTCTGGAAATCGCTAATCTGATTCATCACAAGAAATATCGCACATTTGACCTACGCTGTCTGAAAGATTACAAGGCAGATGTCTGTTTATTGGCCAATCTGTTTGATCCTTTCAATGGAATATAAATTGACCAGTGGCCTTTCTGGTAGATGTGAATAAAATGCCATTGACTGCAACCCAGAAGAAGGTAAACTACAAAATTGGAATTGCAATCATAATCAGTCCACCGGTTGTGTCTTGCTAAGAAAGTACAGGATGCTTCTACCATGTATACACATGCCCACGCCAGTGTGGGACTTCTTGTAGGAGAGTGAGAAATAAAGTAAGGTGTAAGGTGTGTTTCTGTTTAGGTTAAATACCTGAAAAGTTTTGTAAGGCAGTTAGATTAAGAAAATTACCTTTTTAAATAAAATAAAAAAATTCTAATTATAAAAAATAATTATTATATTAAAGAAAATGGAGAGATACCCAAAAATTATCATTTTCTCACCTTGTCGTTCCAAACTTGATTACTATGATTTTCTTCTTTGGAACAAAAGAAGTTATTTTGAAAACTTGTTTCAACTGTTTTTGTTCAATAGAATGAACACTGGAGACCAGACTTTGAAAAATATCTTTCACATGCTTCAAAATACTTCTTTTGTGTTCCATAGAAGATGGAATTTCATACAGTTTTGGAATGGCAGCAGTGTAATCGATAATGGAATTTTAATTTGGGGGGGTAATATTAAATCCTGAAGCCTGATCTATAAATTAATAGTCTTTTTTAAGCACTTTAATAATATGATATAGAATAGAATATAGATAGAGGAGCTTTAAAAAAAAAAAAAAAACTAAATTTTATAGTAAAATTATAAACATGCAATTTGGTGCAGTTGCTAATATTTATCTAGGTAAAAAGAAAGAAATTGTTTGTAATGCAAATCAATGAGTTTTTATAACAGTATAGCAGACTATCTACACAAACTGCATAGAAATGTCTGCTGCCATTCTATAAATCATAATAATATGTATTTATAAAATGATTTATAATGCCTAATTTTATCATTAAAGCACTGTGCAGTTTATTGTGGGGGCAAACCATATAATGCAATGCATTACAATAATGACTGAGAGCTGAACTTATTATATACTCAATTTGAACGATTATCCAAGCATTGTTAAAATAAGTAATCTTATCTTGAAATATTGCTTACATTTCTACAATTATACTAAAAGGCCTTTTACTTGCTAAAAAGTGTAGAGGGCATGTTTTAGATTGTTTACAACATAATCCTAAGCAAAGTTTTGTTATTTATATTGATAATTTAAAGGGATTTCCATATTGAATATGACAGAGTATACTTTGTATGGTTAAGAACATTAACGAAAACTGGCATACTTGATAATACTTTATTAGACAATAGTTATAAGTGGCATTCAAATTCAAGAAAATCCTGTTTTATCCAGCATATCCTCTCCAGGACCTGTGTGGACCCTGGAAACTCAACATAGAAAGTATAATGTCTGTAACTTTCTAGAAACTTCATTTCGAAACTCTCATCAGTCTTTGAACACTGCAGTGAATTTATCCTAAATCCAGAGCGCGCAAAGAAACCTTTGCAAACATGAGTCAACCTGGCATATTCTCCCTCACCCTAGGGTTTCTTACAGGATTAACGGGTTGAATGGTGAAAATGAATGACTGGCACACCAAGCACTCGAAGCAAAACCGATTCCACGCTTTTATGGTCCACGTCTGCGAGCGTCTGCTGAGAAGCAGCCGCCTGACTACAAGTGATGAGCTGCACTCTCTGAGCCCGCTTCCACTAAGCTTGCCAAACAGGAAAGGACGCCCATATATGGGCAACTCTATTGTCTCTAAGGCACAGTTTCCTTAGCCGGCGTTTCCATGACGACCGGATAGAACTCTCAGCCAAACCTCTACTCATAGAGATTCAACTGGTACGATTTAAACCAATCATATAACAGACGACTCGGCTGGAGAAAAAAAAAATATAAACCACCAGCTTCTCTGTCACACATCTTTTAGAGGTGAAGACGCAAAGGTGGGCTTTGTGGGAAAACTAGGACATAACATAAACATTTTTTACTTTTTATTCAGAAATTCAGAAGCAGATAGACTCAGTCAAATCTGGACAGTTGCACAGTTTAGTTTAGTACAATATAGACTATGGATTTAGCAGAAAGAAAGCAGACCGCATAGTGCCTATAATTCAGATCACATGCACAACAGTATTCATTGCAAAACAGTTGATGTGGATCTGCAAGACTGAGTCACACTACCCCCCTCCATCTCTCTCTCTCTCTCTCTCTCTCTCTCATCACCCCATCTACCTCCTCCCCCATGCCTCAATATCTCTCATCTTTGACTTCTCACCATCGGGATGTGCCCTTGTGAATCAGACAGCTATATCTGAACACAACTGCACCTAGAAGCTAGCAAACATATTCCGCTTCAGGGGTGCACAGGCACCGAGGGGTGCTTTATTGCTCAGAGAGCTGTCTCACACGCATGACTTCCTATCTGTTTGTTTATTATCTGATGCGAGAAGTTAATTACCATTTTTTAACAAACGTACAATCAAATGTTTGAGTTCATGTCTACGTAGGAAACTACTCAGAAAAGCATTTGCTGTTGCAGATACACACACATACATTCACATGTGAATATTACCTGATCCAGAAGGAGACTTGCTGCGTCTGGAAAGGGCGAGACTTCTGGGAGAGCTTCTGTTTAAAGATCCCATCTTTCCATAGGATGTCGATTTCACCACTCGGCACTCTGTCACAAAATCAGATTAGATAGATAGTGAGGTGCAAAAGTCTGAGGCACTAATGAAATGACTTCTGTTTGGAAGTTGAAAAAAAAAATTAAATTAATCTAAACAATGATCGACACTCATAGCACATAGCATGGTTAACATGGAAGCTCAAATTAGATTTTTTTTAGTACTGTCAAATGATTAATCGCGATTAATCACATCCAAAATAAAAGTTTTTCTTTACATAATATATGTGTTGATGCAGTGTTTATTTATTATGTTTATTTTAAACACACACACATACAGTATATATTTTGAAAGTATTTACATGTAAATGCAATTATATATTTATTTTCTTATATTTG
>JAUYWG010000044.1:12487115-12514324 GCA_034779775.1 Enteromius afrohamiltoni
TGATTAATATTCAAATCTTAGCCTCGTAATTGGTTTAGTTTAGTGTTCGATGATGATCAGGCTTCATCACAGTTCTCGACACTGTCGACTTTTTCTTCACACTTTTAAAAACATCAGAAAAATAGTTGTACATGAGGGCATGGCAAAGAACCAGAAAGCAGCAAAGCGTCAAGCGGAGATTAAAAAAAGTAGCCTCTGATGTCGCGAAGAAATGCAAAAAACAAGTTTGCTTATGTAAGACTGTGATCAGAAGTTCTCTGTCTCTCTAAGTGAAGCAGACAAAGTGATCAAGCTGGCACAATAAACTGTAGAGCTGTCCAAAGATTAAATGCTTATAAGATGGATTATTTCTGAAAAACTGGGTTTGACGGAGATGAGAGCGAAGCGCTGCATAATTACATAAAAGTAAAATTACATAAGTTAAATGTTCAGAGAAATACTGAGTCAAGGACTACACATTACATCTGTTTAGTTACATTTTCCATTTGGAAATTTAGGATACAAAAAAAACAGCTCTCCATTCAGAGATTTAAAGTAAAAAGAAAACTGTACCTTCCTCTCACATTCACCACAGAGGTGACTAGATAGTACGTTCCCGTTTTATGATGCTACAATTGCGCCATCTAAAGGACACTCTGTGACAGTGCATTGATAGAGTTCTACTTTCTTCTTTTGATATGGTTCATCAAGTTAAATCATCAACAAATTGTTCACTGCGAATATGTAAGGGTTAGATTCATATCAATATCGATTTCCTTCCACCACTAAGATCATATTAATAGAATATTTACCTAAGTGGTAGAGGGCAATGATTTATGAAAACACTAGGTGTCGCTGTTTACATGCACTTAGCCAGAACAAATGAAAACAAGAAAAGCAATAAAGTGGCATTATTTTTACATGAAAATCTAATTGAAATACCTTGGTTGAGCTTATTGCGACAACAAACCACACATTATTTTTTATAATGTCTTTGGAACAAAAAAAAGACAATTATAATATTATAATTATAATTTTCTATCACTATTTTAAAAATTAATAATAATTTAACATAAATTAAACGGAAGGTTTAAAACTAGAAAATTTATACGGCACAAAATATTTAAGATGTAAGTGCAAGAGCAGGTCACTAAGCAAGAAAGCCAATTCGAATCTAATCTTTACTGCAACAAAAACTTAAAATGCTGATCTAATATAATTTCCAACAAATTAGAAAAATGCAAGTGCATACTTTTAGACCAAAGCATATAAATCAAACTGAATTTGGTGTTTTGCTATACTGCATGCTGTTTATTTTCAAATGTAAGCACACAAATAAATGCATTTGGCAGGCAAATATTCTGAAGCCTGGAGGACTAAAAAGTCTCTTGATACAAATGAATGTCTCATTGTATTATGTTAAACAAATGAAATCTCTCTTCAAGGCAGTGTTTTGCTGCAGTACAGATGCTCCATCTTGTTCTCACCCACGGCTCTGCTAATTCAGCAAAAAAAGAGGGGGGGGAAATGTGATGTGCTATTTTTATCACTCTCAGTGAAGTTTCACAGAGGAACAGAACTCTGTACAAAATGTTTGAAACTACTTGAGGATGTGAACAGAAAGTGAGGCCAGTGGGGTTATATATAGCTGCACAGGTACACTATGCTGTCATCAGAAGAAAAGAGGACAACATGAAAGACTTTAACCTTGAACAAGGGTATTGTGGAATCAACATTTCCATTTCATATTATATTATTTCTGTATGAGCATCTCACGATTTGAACATATGTGTTAACATCTCTGTGAAAAAAACAAACTCTTATGTACAAAACAATCCAGAGCAAATGCAGAGAGCCTCTTAACAGGGTTAAAATTGTGCACCTCTGTTCTAAGGGAGGGAGAGAACAACATTTGTCCTGTTCAGGAGGAAAGTGTTGCATAAACAACAAGTCAGGTTTCTGACAGCTGATAGCTGATTCTCCTTCTCTGTCTTTGTTCTTAGATTATATAGTGGCCTAGTTCAGGCTAAAAAAAGACATACTAAACTATTATTATTAAAAAAACTACCCCTGTCACCCAAAAATGCACTGTATACAGTATGTGATTGTACATATTATACGCTTATTTAAAAAACAACCCAAAAACATTTGAAATTAACATGAAGTTGTAACAAATAACAAAAATGAGCACTTTGACTATTGGCAAAAATGTTTTTAAACAATTAAATAATGTGCAATGATTAGTCCACAACAGTGTTGTTATTGTTAACTAAATCTAAAACTTTAAATGTAATTGTTAATTAAATTGAATCTGAAATTAAGAATTCAAGATTTTTCAGCTGAAATTGAATATGTGAGAGACTGAACTATTTAAATGTATGTGAGAGCAGAAGCAAACAGTCATTGGCAGGACTCATGCCATTGGTTGAGCCAGTGTTGTTGTTCTGTTTGTTACTGATCAAACAGACAGCCAGGGTTTTTAACTTGTCAGGGAACCTACAAATAGATTACTGTCAGTTAGATCTGCATATTAAACCTGAAAAAGTAAAGTATTAAACATGAAAAACTTTAAACACTGCAGCATTTGACAGACAGTCATCTGTCGCTGTCCTTGGTCCTGAGAGCCTAGCTCTACAACAGAGGCATTTCTCCCACTGCCAATCAAAAAACTCTCACAAGATGTTTACACCATGTGTTCACTGACAAGAGACAAGCTTCTTTCTAATGTGAAGAGACATACGTCCTTCAAAAAGTATAGCCTTAGACAACAAGCCAAAACGAAGGCTAAACGGCCTCCTTCCTTTCTTAAAGCACTCAATCAGGGTCAAACGGCAGGTCTTCAGTAACCAGGCTGATGGTTAATCCAGTTAGTATCAGGTGATGGGACCCAGAATAGCTATCCCTGTCAGAAGGGCAGAGACGAATGCGGTGGTGAGGTCATGACCCATATCAATGCCAGCTCATGCTTTCACACTCATCCTCGGCCCACGACCTGCACATGCATGTGTGTGTGTAAAACAGCAGGGAGTCTGTAGGGGTAGAAATGTAGAACATCACGCCACAAGCACACATACAGCCATCCTACACCCATATGTGTGTGTGTGTTCATGTGGGTGTGTGTGTGCGTAGAGGGAGTGAGGGAGGAAAATAAGGCTTTACAAAATGACAGCATTATGATCGTGGGAGGCTCATGTCTCATCAAAACAGCCCGGTTTTTAAACAGAAGAAGCCCATCAGACAACAGATTGAGTTATTGCCCACCTCCATCTGAGTGTTCCTCAAGCCTCCGCACAAAGTGTTCAAAATAACTGCTGTCTTTAGCTTGTTTAGCTTGAAACACAAAACGAACTTTGACACTTTAAATTTAAATAGGGGGGAAGTTTAAACAATATCTTTTGGGTTCAGGATTTTTTTCTTGAGGAATACAAAAGATGATGTTATAGGCATGAAGTTGCACTTTTTCCAATTGATGAAAATATTTAGTGACCTTTAATACTCAGATAAAGGACAAAATAGGACCATAAGATCACTATTTTTCTATATAATTTGTGAACTGTATTCCAAGAATTGCTGAATTCACATGACAGATTTCATAACAATAACAACAAGAGTATAGGGTCAGAAAGAATTGTTTTTGTTTTTAAAGGAATTGTTCATTTTAATTATAATTTATTAATAATAATAATAATAATAATTCAAAACTATCAAAAATACATTTACAATATTACAAAATGTTACAATTAAATTTTGTATGAATACCAGGATTTTAAGCTTTCTATTCATCCAAAAAAAGTATTTTTTGTAGTTTTCAGTCTGTTTCTCATACAAAGCAATGAATGATTTCTGAATGATCTGAATGATTTCAGATATTATGATTCTTAAAAAAAGAGCAGCCTAAACACCCTAAATATTCATATCACAGAGAAAAAAATCAGTGTATCTTTGGAAAGACAAGAATATAACACATTTTCTTTTTTGGATGCACTGTCACTTTAAGAGCACCAGGAGTCAAGGGAACTGAGCCCTAATAATGTCACTGTCTGCTATAATATGGAGCTTCTGCAGATGAATTAGCTGCCATCTTGATCTCCTAAATCAGGCCTGCTAAATGGCGTGCAGACTACAAGAGCAGTTACATAAGATCTCAATTACATAAGACATATTCTATGCCAGAAGTGGGTGGAGATTAGGAATCATTTTATTATAACCGAGTTGCAGCGAGCGATAAAAATCACATCCCTCGAGAAAAGACTGCAGGAAAAGATGTAGCTTCAGACGATCAGACCGTTATCTCAATTTCGCTCACTCTCTTTGATAATAGTTTCACCACACTGCTCTCCTTAGAAAATTCAGTGTGGACGTTATTATTACAGCACACATATGATGATGATGATGAATTAATTATGAGTGTTTCTCCGAGAGATCATTTTCAAAGTCATCTAGGAACATTCAATTCAGCACTTATGCAAGACTTAGATCAAAAACAAAAACAGTAATCTAGAGCAGTGTTATGTTTACAAGTAAAGTAGGGGTGCTTTAGTTAACAAGACAGATATAAATGCCCATTATTTTCTTGGTGTGTGGTTTTGGCAGCAGACACACATTAAAATGATTTGCATGGAAAGCTCATTTGCTGTGCGCGCAAACACACAGTGCTTTTATTTCCAAACACAAGCTGTCAACTCAAAAGTTCACCACTTCTTCATACACACACACACACACACCTTGTAGGAGTGACTCAGCAAAAGCAGCAGACTAACTATAATCTGATCTCCAGATACCTGCTGTCTGACAAACTACAGCGTACTCAGAATAAATGAGGATGGATGAGCTGAAGTACAAAGGAAGGAACAACTGTGCTTTTTTGAGGGGAATTCGCTGCTGTTTATTTGCAAGTGCTGTCTGTCTTGTTATAGTGCCCGGGTTATGAAAGGAATTTTGCAAATCAGGCAACGCAAAGATGTTCATGCAATCTGTGTTGAGAGCAATCTGCTCTTGTGAGTTCTGAGTGTAAGGTTACCAGACAGCAGCAGACTAACACTGGCGTACTCGAAGGAATGTGTTTTTTTTTTTTTTTTTTTGCATTCCACAGCCTTGGTTTTCCATTTCTAGACAGACAAGTTTGATCATTTTCTCATGCTTTTGCAGTATTTTGTGCATGGCCGTTCACACGGAGCATGTTTAAGAACTAAGATGCAGGGCACATGCTTTAATGTTTTAAAAACTTTTTTTGCATTCATAGAGAAGTGTGTCATGCACAAGATGCCACAAATTATTATAGCACATGTTTAAAAAGTATGATAATGTTAATAAATTAATTGTGGGTGTTTCTCAAAGAGAACGATCACAAAATAATCAATACAAATATTTAATGCAGCAACACTTATGCAATATACAATGCTACAACAACGCATTTTGACTGACCAGATCTTTAAAACATACAGTCAAGGCATCTGAATTATGCTCTTTTAAATGCTTAAAGACTGCATGGCTATATGTGACTGGATATATGTGCATATATATTCTGTCATTTGATCAATATTTGAGTAATTACTACATGGTCAATACAAAATATGCACAGGCTTTTCTTTTAAAAGGAATTCTATGCATGTCTGTTTTTTTTTTTGTTTTTTTTTGCTCATTCACAAAACTAAACGCTGTTCTTCCACAATCTATACTGAGTCTAATTTACATTGTTTACACTGTTGACGATGACTTTTGTTATTGTTAAATGTTATTGTTATTAAATGTTATTTCAAACACTAAAACAAAGAAACAAAAAACAAAACCATCATCTAAAGTAAACTACAAACAAACCAGTCTTCTAGAGTAAAACATAACAATCATTTAGAATAAAACAAGCTTTCTAGAGTAAGACCGAACAAAACAATTATCTAGAGTAAAATAAAACAGTCATGTAGTTGTATTTACAAGTGGGGTGCTTATGTAAACAAGACATATATATAAACACCCCTAATTCACTAACTGCAGCACTTTATCACCATGTACTGTGCAAAAGCACAGTTTGCCTCGTTTTTCACTAAATGCAAGATATGGGAACATTACTGAAACCCAGATTACACTTCAACCTTAAATTGAGTTGCTAATCCAGATTTGGATTTTAATATGGATTTAACTCACCAGGAAACAAAGAAATTCTGCTGACTACAATATCTGTGGAGAGTGTGACCATATGCCAAAGGCAGAGTATCTGGCCATTTTATTGAACAGGAGGGGAATGAGAGGTGAGGAGAGCTCAAGAGGGGGTAAATGGCCCTCCAGACAATGGATGGCTGTTAGAGACTGAAAGACATGGCTAATTAAGCAGGGTGTGTGTATGCAATGGGGCGGAAAATCAGTTATGTCCATAAGGCAAACCCCGAGAAGAGCAAACACATGAATGATTGCCGATTACACGCCTGCTATGTCTCTGTCTCGGTCCGAAGCATATGCCAGAGGTCATTAAGAATCAGTTGCAGTATGCAGGACACGTCTGTCTGGTTATTTATGTGTGTGTTAACTATTTGAAAGCTGTGTCTTTGTGTAGCTTTACGTCCCATGTGTGTGTAAATATAAGCTTAACGGATAAGAACAAGAGAGCCATGTCCGCGGCCTAAACCACTTATCATACGTCTACCTCTCTCTCAGACTAAACTCCCCACACACTTCGACACACACTACTGCCCACGGTGACGCCACAAAGGCTCAGGCCGTTACTAAGCAACTGGATCACATCGTCATAGAAACTGTTGAAAGGGGGGGTCGATCAGTTTCTTTGGAAGGAGAGATCATGAGGGAGCAGCAAGCATGGATAAAATTAGCTCATGTCCAAAGTCCTGTCCTTTGTGAGGAAAGACAACCAAAACTGTGAAACTCTCTATATGTGTCACAATGTCAGAGACAGACAGAAAGCTCCAAGCCAGGGACATTTAGAGGGTGTGTGCATGGTTGCAGATGAAGCTCTAAAACGTTTAATTATGAATTTCAGATGCATGCCCTCTTTGTTCCCATCTGTCAGCAGTGTCCTCCAGCATCAAAAGCAAAAAATATAAGGCTGTGCTCAGCATTACCAGAAATTTCTGGAGATCACATGGGGACTAGATCCAGGTCAGTGGCCATCTGAGGGGAACTCAGATGTGGCACAGAAAACTTTTCCAACTGTATATATATATGTATGCAAAGCACCTGAATCAATCAATAAAACCAGTAGTGCTTTTATGTGCAAAACTCGCCACTAGGGTGCTCTGGATAGTTAGGTAGGGTGTTGATTTTTTGGGTCTGAAGAGTCTAAATGTGGTTGATTAAACATCAAGTTAAAAGAGCTGAAAGTCTCTTTGCGGTTCTGATAAGAGAACTCAAATCTGGCATTCACTAGTTTTAACATTACTCTATATTTGTTCAAAATGATAAAAGTGGAAATTCTGTCATTAATTACTCACCTTCAGAACAAATATAAAAATCTTTTTGATGAAATCAAAAGCTTTCTGACCTTGCATAGACAGCAATGCAACTGAAATGTTCTAGGCCCAGAAACATACAGTAGTAAGGATATTGTTAAAACATATACAGAGTAAGATTTGTTCTTTTCTAGTACAGCATCACAATGTTTTTTTTGTCATCATAAAACCCTACACAATCTATCCTTCACATCCTACAGTAACACTCCTCACTATATGTAGCAAGATGGAATAAGGCCTTGATCTACTGTCTCTGACCTCATTATACAGGTTATCAGAAAGGTGCCATGAGACTCACGCAAAGCCCAGAAACCCAGATCTCTCTTGTGATCATAAGCTTTTCGAATTCATTCACATTTCATTTCCACAAAAAGACGGTGGCTACATGCCTCTCACAAGCATGCTAGCAACTGATGTCTATTTTTAAAATCACGTCAGGTGCTACAGACATCAGAGCTAGAGGCAGATGTTGGTTCCGTTACAGTGATTCAAAAGCTGAACACATCAACGCCTGTCAGTTGCATGGCTTTTCGATACTTCAATATTTTGCAAGGAACATATGGGTATGAGAGTAAACTACCCCATTATTTGCACCAAAAACAACTTTTAAGTTGCATCAGGAATTTGATCTGATATGAAATCTGCCTTGCATTAACAAAAGGAAGACACCAAGCCATATGATACTCAAGTAACTGGCAGGATTTGTAGTTTGAAGAATCGCATACATTTGGCAAAATCACATTCATACGTGAGTTATCAAATTGCAATCCATCTCCTCATAATTAGCTTTTTCACTGACAGACAGACTGAATTTCACTGTGCTTTCCCTGAAATATGTCGTAAAATGTGTTAAACGCCATAAACATTCTCTATTGGGAGCACATTTGACATTAGACTCCACCAAGGCAGGTGATAAACTGTAATTTTATTCACTGACTAAAAGCGGAAATCCATATTTTTCTTTCATAAGACACAGACAGGTTCATTTACATACATTAACGGAGCAGAAAAAAAGTTTGGTCTACTGAATAATATCCTGGCTCAGCTCTCTTATTGAACTTTCTCTCAGCAGATGAAATTGAATATACATGGATTTTCTCATTTCTTTGCGACACGAGCCTAGTGAAAAAGTCTGCGATGACATAATACCAAAATGACAATCACGTTATGTAAAAGACAATAAACTACCTCATCATCACTCAACAACACTGAACAAATGCTTTAGAAATTCCATTAATCGCCTACACATCAAACAAACACAGCAACAATAATGTTGGCATGAACTCCTTCCACACCTGAGTCCTGCATTCAAACTGGACAATAAACAGGAAGATGTACTTTTATTGCTTTGTTAATTGTGCACCTGAACTTTTACTCCACCTGCTATTTAATTTCGTTCATCTAATGCATTCATCTTTTTTTCCCCCCTAACCCAGTTAGATTCTTTTATTTTCTCTCTGTGTCTCCTCTTCCTGGTTTCTGTTGCTTTTGTTCATAATTCTATCATGACAAAATCGTGTAACTGCGCAGGCCAGGCTTGTTCATTAGACAGCTCCCTCAGGCCCAATCGATCCCTGTTCTAAATTTAGCGCTACCCAGAATGCTCTTACTTTATCTGGATGATGACCAGGGTTTTGAAGCCGTGCTGTGTAACCTCTGATATCAGTCCCACACAGGGGGAGGAAGGCTTTTATGAATCGCATGTTATTCAAAATACATATTTGTTGCTCAATATGCTACTCTAAAAAGGCAGCCTTGCCTGCACATGATTTAAAGTGCTCCGGTTTTCCACATTCAAGGTGATTTAGAGGGCTTTTCAAATAGAAAAGACCAAGTCTGAACATCTGAGAAACTGCCAGCACAGAGATCAGTGGAGAGAAGTCTTCGCACAGATTAGAGTATTAAAATGACTAAAAGTGAAACTAAAAAAAAACTCCACATACTTAATAATAATAATAATAATAATAATAATAATGACACATTACTAAAACATACAAATCAATTAAACTGGAAACAGAACCAAGAAAAACTCATTGAAAATATTAAGAAAAAATTAAACACTAAGCCCAGAACCTGGAAATATAGTGAACATTTTAAGAAAACTTATGTAAAATTATTTTATTTTGAGGTTGTTAAGCAAATTTGCAACATTAGTCATGTGACAAAAGGTCAAATTTTCTCCCTGAGGCACATGACGCTCTTTGTATCAGAAGTTCATGCAGCTTTAGTGCTGCTTTTATTATTTTACTGCAAAAGGGGACGCACCAAATTAAAATATATAATGAATATACATAAACCTTTTCACAAAACTTCTTATCCTATTAATATAATATGTTATGAAAACAGTACATTCAAATAGAAAAATGTACACAAGTTCACAAGTGAACTTTGGAACTGTACTTCATTGTGCAATGTGAACGATCAATTACTTACTAACATATGTCAAAGCACATCATGCGCACATCATTCTGCATGTGTGGGGTGGCACAGCTGTTTCAGAGCGACACGAAAAAGTGGGAGGAATTTAAATACAAGCAGAAGCCTGAGTTATTTCTGTATGCTCTGAGCCACCGGTTCTATCATGTTGAGTGTGCGTGGGCAAAGACACAGATTCCCATTCATAAACTAGACTAGATCTGCCATAAATCTCGCTGCAGGTTGTGGGGAGATTTCTGCTGTAGCATTTGAAATAATGAGACTTCATTATTTATAATTCAAGGCTTGAGGGATGAATTCATTTCAGAGGTTTAAAAAACAAGAGCCACATTGTTTGGATGTTGAGCCCCCTACTTCTAGGATATTTTTTTGTGGGTTTTTCAACTATTTGAAACACTTTTAGCTCTATGCAGTATTTCAGTCAACTGATAACAATAACATAACAGTAATTCTCTTGTTGATGAATGGATCAATTCTAACATTTCTATTTCACAAGCACTCAATTATCCGGGACTCCCAATGAGCGATCTCAGTATGCTTTCAAGTTTTCCGTGCTAGTTCAAAGGGTGAGCTTACATAACAGAAGCTATTGTGAAGTTCATTTGTTGTCTGAGGTAAAAATCACATGAACGAATCAACTTCCCAAAACAAAGTTCCTTCATGATACAACACAAAACAGATTCTCCTTCAACAGATTCGATTATGAGAGCAGTATCAAGATTTCCATTCATAAATTGGCAGTCTTACCTGTTTTCCCTCAAGAGTGTAGATCCTCTTGACGATGCCCGAATCGAGCTTTATAGCATCTGTAATGTCAGTGAGAACTTGCTCAAAGGAGTGAGCCGTCTTCTTGTTGAGCAGGATACGAACTGCCTTCCTTGGCTTCACCCCACTCCGGATGATGGTGACCAGTTTGGGTCTGATGAAGTCTTTGCTCTCTTTGGACTGCGGTCCTGATTTGGAGCTGGCAAGAGACGTGGGGCACTTGCTGGAGCCCAGGGCCCTCACATTCACAGACCAGTTAGGGTTGACATTGTTGGAGTAGTCAAGTTTTTTAAAGGCTTCTGTAGAGCCACACACATAACTCTCACCTAAAATTGCGGAGAGAACATAGTGACATGATGTAGTGTGAGATTTTACACATTTTCAACAAAAGGAAGGAGTGCATTTCAGGGTAAAAGACCCGAGGCAGTGACTGGTGATTTTCACTGTCGATTGAGCTGTCATCTCTGTTAAAATGCATTGATTTAAGGTAGAGCCATGCAAACGTAAATGCTCATCATTGAGTGCCCTAATTCTGTATCCTTGTCATCACTTCTACTGCTCTATTTTTGAAAGGAGAATCCAAAAGCATCCAAGGCACCATGCTATGGCATTTTTAGAACATCTCTTAAAACAATATGCTATTATATTTAAATGGTAGGCTTATTCGATAGACTAAAAGGCCATTCGTTCAGAAAACATTGTTGTACTAAAAATCAACAGCAAAGCACAAAACAAAGGGCAGAGAAATAGAAAAGTAATTATGACATTTGTGGCAATATGAAACAATTGTATGTTTAGAATTTGATCAGTACAGTGCAAACAGGATATTTTAGGCAGTCGTGGGCAGAACGTGGCACAGAGAAGAGGTCACTTTAATTCATATGATTTACTCATTTGTGTGCTTTTGTACAAGCTGCTTACTGGTGTTTTCTCATGATGCATTTTTAAAAGTTGAAATACATGATACAGACATTGTGTTTTTGCACAATATGCTGAAAAAACAGGCAGATGAAATGCAGCGGGGAAATGATTTAGTGTATAGGTTAGTTTTTTTTACAATGGATATACACGATTTATGGAGCTTCTAAATAATGGCCACTAATCCTCTGTCATTACCAAGCTCGGAAGAGCCAGGATAAATGTTTTCGTCTGTAAGAACGAAAAACATGGGGGTGAGTAAATTGTGAGGGAATTTTCCCTTTTGGAAAATATCTTAATATCTTGGTTGGTCTGCGATCCAGCTCATGTAGTGTGAAATGTATGACATCAAACAACTGTGCAGTGAAAAAAATCCAACATTACTTACCTTCCACCAGCTGATCTATACTGGTGATTTTTTTAATACCATCTATTGTGTAGATGATTCGCACCCCTTGGGGCAGGTTGACGTTGTCAGAGAGGGTTCGGGTCAGGTCAGCCAGCAAAGCGTCAAAGGTTCTTATCCGGTCTGATGAGATAGCGTACACTATGCCGTTGAAGTACTTGTCACCATTGCGGTAAAAGCGCACTTTCTTCGCCTTCTTCTCCTGGCTCAAAGCTTTGAGGGTGCGCGTCCGGTACAGGCTGCAGTGGGCGCTGTGAGTGGGGCTGAGCAGCCCATTCGCCCGGCCTGCGCTTCGGCTGTTACGTTGCATTTTATCCCTCTCGTCGAAGTGTTCCTCCATGTCGTCCAGTCAAATTAGATCTAAAGCGAAAAAATCAAATGTGGAAAAGAGGAGTTACCAAACTAACCATGTAGGTTAAATCCTTCAACCCTGTGACATGGGTGTCAATTAATGGTCTGAAAATAACCTTTTAATGACAGCTTACATGTTTCTTAAAGCTAATTAAATCCTGCGTCTGTCATCCTGTTGTTGACAGTGTCTCTTTGGCATGGCAAACTCTATAACGTTTGACATTTGAAAACGTGCTCAAAAGTTTGTTATTTTTTTATATACGTTGATTAACGGTTTTTTGTGTGTCAGGATCAGTATACAAATAAGGATGTTAAAATCCTTGGCCGAGTTTAAAATATGCCAAGTTCTTAGGATGAAGTGTTTTTTTTTTTTAATACATGTTTGAAAATATTTAAGTAGCTTTTACAACTAGCCTATTTTAGGTTAGAAACACTCAAAGTGGACTCATAAACTGTCAAGTAAAAAGTACATGTTTAAAAATAGCTTTAAAACAAATTTCAAGGATTTATTTTTTAATTTGAAATGAATTAATTTTTAGTAATAGCCTACCTAGAAGGTTTTTTCGATCTGAACGCAAGCCCTTTCAAAAAAAGCTCAACATATATATGAATAATAATAATAATAATAATAAAACATTGTTACAGACACACATAAGCATTTGTGGAATTAGCCTAGTGCATATTGCCCAACAGTTACAGTTTGACATAGTCTCGCAAACATAGGAAAATTACTTTGATGCATGAAACACGATCAAGTCATTTTTGTGTTAAGTTGCTTAATCTATATAACTTAGATCCAGACAACAATCAACCCCATGCCGCTGACCTCTAACAAAGACACAAGCTTAACTATTAAAATAAATTTGAATGAGCAAAACAACATTAAAAGGCTGGTCAAAATGTTTTCTGTTTGCTTTATTTCTACTTACAGAAAGAAACATACCTTTCTACGTGCCTAAAGGTGAAGATTTAGGAAATATTGAAGGTTTCTTCGTAATCGTCACAATTTAGATGTTGAGTTGTGCTGACAGGAGTCGTGATGTGAGCCCGGCACCTCCTTTGTTGTCCCGCAGAGGAGGCTGGCTGGTCGGTCGGCAGCTGCTGCTCTCTCTCTCTCTCTCTCTCTCTCTCTCCTCTCCGTGTCTTGCAGTGATTTACATTGGCCGCTTTCTCATTGAGATTCAGCCCCGCACCGCAGACCTGCCACAGCCAGCCATCCCTCCCTCCCCACACACACACTCACACACCCCGCCCCGTTCCTCTCCGGTGAGGCTGCTCCACAAAGTCTCTTTCTTGAAGCTGCCTCACTCGCTTTGGTCATTCAAAGAACATTAATAACACCATTTAGTCTTAAATGTAATTATGTAGGTGTTTTCTAAAATTTCCTAATTATATAAAATAGCTTTGTCTTCTTAACCTTGACTCTTTATAGCAGCATGCGATGAAAATCCCAGATACAGTAAGGTGACACTGATACAATGTTGAGACGTTGACGCAATTATGCTATCCTGTGCCTTATGTCCTGCTCCTGATTACTGCTTTGTCAGGTCATCAACCATATTCCCCAGTCAGTTATTAAACATGATGAAATTCAGATTTCAGAGAACCCAAAGGAAAAGAGGCATACAGGTTAAAAATAATTGGAGGCATCAGACGCCTGAAAATAATAAAGGTTGTAGTTTTGTCCTTTTTGTCCCACTTTTATTGCTATTGCTTTTATTTTGTAAACTCAGTAAACTGTTGGAAATGTATCATTTTGATTTTAAAAGGTTTTACACAAACTTTGAGAAGGTCAGGAGATTGTTGACGTGACATGTTGTATGTTAACTTACATCAGATGGCAAAATTATTTTATGTTGACATTTCAGTAGTTATTATTTGTTTATTTATTCATTTATTGTCAAAGTGGTTTAGAATGAACATTACATTTTCCCAAATCTTACATTTTTTTGTTAATTTGTATATTGGCTTTACAGCAGTGAATATAATTGTGAATAACTGTAGAATATTATAGTGTAACATCGTTATGAAAAGTAAACATTAACTGAGACTGCATGAGTGATGATTACCCATCATTACTTCATAATGTTGATTCAGTGACATGAAGCATTCCCATTGTTTTAATATTAATTGCAGTTACAAAAGAACCAGTATCACTTTGTAATATTAATTCAATACAGCAATGACACATTAACAATGACTTAACATTGTTTCAAGTTTTCATAACAGAATTGCTATCTGAGATGGCAATATATTTAACTACAGAAAATACCTTGTAATGAAATAACACAAAACCCAATAAAATAAGACAAATAAGAAATTATTTTTATTTTTAGTGAATAACATTAAAGCTCAATAACATTAAAGTCAATTAACCCAAAAAATACTGTTCTTAAAAAAATGTAGAATAAAATAAAATACAAATTTAAAAATAATCAAACAGTAATTGATGGACTGCCTGTTGAACATTTCTGAACAGAATTAATGTTTCAATCGAGGTAGTCGACTCCTTGCTGGTGCTTTTTTGACAGACCCCTGCATCATATTTGAATGTTGCCTCTTACTCTCCTGAACTCTGCTTTAACCAAAAACAAAACAAAAATATATTATTTAGGATATCCAACATTCGAAACATTTATTTAAAAATACAATTCCTGAAATCAAAGAGAGAACATCCATCTACCTTGTCTATTCATATAAAACAATTAAACCTGAATAAATGAATATTAAAGGGATAGTTCACCTAGAAATGGTTATATAGCCTGTCCAGACCTGTTTGACTTCTTCTGCAGAGTGCAAATATGAAAACAAAAATCTAAAAGGCGTAATGTTTGAAAAGACATAACAGTGATGAGTAAATAATGACAGGATCATTTTTGGGTGAACTAACCCTTACGTTATTGCTCATTCGTAGTCTGCTGAGATTGGTCTTGTTGCTCAGGATTTTATGTATACCAGTCACATGCGTAATATACATGATGATAAAACCACATTCTGTTCACAGTGATGATTTACTTGTAATAACTGAATGGCTCAACCGTCGGCTGAATGGCTGCATGTTTTTTCTCTGTTGCTTAAAAGCATGTTTCAACAACACCTGGCATTCTTTCCTATGAAACAAAGTGGTGTGATTTGATGATGTACAGTGCATTTTCACATTTACGTTTTGTCTGGACCCAGCGCTGTCCTCCGGGCTTGAACTATCTGCTGCTTTCTGCTCATATCCAGTGTTGAAGACAGCTATAGGGACACATTATCAGTGTTTACACGCAACACTTTGAATGTCATCTTTGGTCAAGTAGCTCCACAACACTACAGTGATGGGTCTGATTGAACACACATAATGATAAAACTTACACTGTACAGTGCCTTGGATAAAAACATCTGTCAAGTGAATACACATTGAAAGCATAAACATGGAACTTCCTCACCTTTGCGATCTCTGCCAGATATGCCCGTCTCTCTTCATAGACTTTCTGGTAAGTCTGTTAGAATAGAACGCAGTATGTGTCTTTTTAATATGTTACCAAGTAACTACAAATTGTAATCCTTCCCTATTCTGGCATTTAGGACTCAGGTGTCAGCATAATTGGGAAATAATTGTGATTATACCTCTAGGGGAACTGAGCAGCCCAGACCTAAACTGGTTTACTTCCTCATGTTGATGTTACAATTAATAGCCGGAGATTTTGTACGACAAGATACATGATGTCTTGACTAGAGTTTTCATTAGGAATAATGGTACTGGACTTCACCTTTCCTTCCTGCACAATTCTCATTTGGAAATCCTTCAGTTGGGATTGAAGGCTGCACTTCTCAGTAGACAGCAATTTCAGTCTCTGCCTGAGAGCGTCCTGAATAAAAAGAAAATATCTGAACAAAATGAAACATTGCTCAAAGTTTACTCACCCTCAGGCCATCCAAGATGTAGATGAGTTTGTTTATTTGTCAGAGCAGATTTGGAGAAATTTAGCATCCCTTGCTCTTCAATGGATCTGCAGTGAATGGGTGCCATCAGGATCCAAACAGCTGATAAAAACATTACATTGCAGGTGTATTTCCTAAGACAGACAAACATCTGATGTGTTGCAACTGCACCGCAGTATTCAACATTTGGTCTGTAAAGGTGTGAACCAAATGTCCATACAAGGAAATGATCCATCCTCAGGATGCTTCCTTCCTATTTTAAGGCCTCCAGTAGGTGGCCCTGACAGCGTCTGTCTTTTGTTTGATCGCCATTTGTTTTCAGGTATAAGGTCTGATCACACACACACAGTACTTCGGGTTAAGATCCAGAAGATGGCTATGCTACACGACTTTCTTGAATAAACTCTTTTCCCCTGAAGCTTACCTATTTTATGTAAAAGAGAAATCTAATGCATATGGCGAGCCATCCAAACCACTGTCCAACCAAATACAGAGAAATCTAACATGCACAAGTAATTAATGATGAACTTGTTTCTTACAAACATGCATTAATTGATGTCTGAGTCTAGTGGATTATTGTGATGTATTTAAAACTGTTTGGACTCTCATTTTGACGGCACCCATTCACCGCAGAGGATCCACTGGTCAGCAAGCAAATCAAATCTGTTCAGAGAAACTCATCTACATCTTGGATGGCCTGAGGTTGAGTAAATTGTCAGTTTGTCATTTAGATTTTGGAGTGAGCTATTTCTTTAAGACATTAAGAATGTTCTTATGTAATGTGTTATTATATGATGTTGCGCGAAATGATTGTTTGCTTGGGGTCAAGCTTGACCTCAAATATTTTCGCTTTTTAAATATTCTAATTGTCATCCCATCCCTCTGGCATGCATGGCCCACCCAAGTCTTTCTCACTTCTCTTCCCTCATTTACAAATTATTTCTCGTTGATTCATTAATTTTTTTCAGGCTGTCTCAGCAGATTGATTTTAATCTCGTCTTTGGCAGAAGACCATGTTCAGCTTTGCCAGGATGTAATGAGAAACAATTGCACCATGCAAGAATAGCAGCTGAAAATGAAACGTGTATGAATACTCTGAAGCATAAACTAAAGCGTCTCTCCCATGTTGCACAGACAAGGGCATGGTGTTTAAAAGCATGTGTTTTTTTGAATGCTACTGTGAGGTTTAGAATTTTATAGATTATAATAAAATTATATATTTTTTATCTCTGTTTATATTTATGGTGCAAAATTACATTTTTATATATTGTTGATTTTGTTATATACAATATATAATTCATACAATTATTGAATATTTACATTAACATTATTTTACAATTAAGTTTTGGAAATTTGTAGCAATTTTTGCAGCTAAAATGCTTACCTCTGGCATTTCATCATATGAGCGAATAGAAGCCAGTCGATCTGAAGAGCAAGACAAAAGTTACAGTGATGCAGTGTGTACACGATACATCAAAATAAACAGCATGGCTTATTCTCTCAAAACTCAAGTGCGTGCCTGCCTCATATTTCATTCTGTATCAGCATAAGACCCCTAACTGTTCATTTTATTGCAACTGATGTGAAGGATAAAATGATAGATGTAATGAAGAGGTTGGGGAAGATGATGAAAAGAACTTAAAAAGGAATCCAAATCCAAAACTATTATAAATCTGTATGAATTTATTTGTTCTGCTGAACACAAAGGATGATACTTTGAAAAAGAATAATTGTAACCAAGGAAATCATGAATAAAAGTATGTGAAACTGTGGACATGCACTATTTTCTAGACTATATAAAACTTATTAACTAAACGGTCCAATTATTTTTCTGGCAGATGCCCCCTGGGTGTGTATTTGTGTTATTGCAGACTGATTGCAGAAACACCATATTTAAGAGAGGCCTGAAATCACAGCAAATTACAAAATATAAAAGCAATGAGTTATATTGTCCTATAAGATAAAATATACTTGTATATATAGTATAGTATAATATATAGTATAAACTATATTATAATATTATAGTAACAACAAAAGAAGCATTTCTTGCTACCTGAAGGGTCACCGTGGAGGGTCTCGAGTCTCTCTTGAGCGACTCTGATTTGTTTCTCCAGCTGCTCGTTCAGTTCCAGCTGTGTCTCATACCTTGTTCTCCACTCGTTTTCTGAGCAGAGTTGCATGGTTCAACTTTTACGTACAAATATAACATTCTTTTCATTAGATTACTAGTCAAATGTAATTTTGCTCAGTAGAATATGCCGTAGGTCAATGTTTCTTATATACAAACCTTCTCCGTCAACACTGTGAAGTTGATTCTCCAAATCTGCCAGTGTGCTCCTCAGGTCAGACACAGAGTCCTTTAACATCCCCCTTCAAAGGATTCACAAATTACATAAGAAATCTAATAAATGTGCAACTGCAATGTCTGATATATTAGCACACCTTTTTTGTAAAAAAATGCCATTTTTCACTACTGAATGGGCTTAAGTGTAAAATATACCAAAACTTGAAGCTCAATAGCATTTGAGCAGAATCACTTAGCTTACATTCATAAAGCAAACTGCAAAGTGTTCATCTAGTTGTCAACTATAATGCACACAATTATTACAATACACTGCAAATCTATGAAAAAAAATGCTACTTTTCACTACAGAGTGGGCTCAAATGCATATTTTAAAGCTTGATAGCATTGGAACAGAATGACTTACAGTCATAAAACAAACTGTAAAGTGATCATCTATGTGTCGGTTGTGATGCACACAGGAGTAAAACATGCTTTAAAAGTTTTAAATTTGCATTTGAGATTTTTATTTCCATTTATTCATTTAGCAGACGCTTTTATCCACTTACAGGTGGGGAAAACAGCAAGCAATTAGTCCTCAAGAGGCAAAAACAACTTAGGAAGTGCTCATTATACCGTAGAGCGGGCAATGTTTAGATAAGTGCAGGCTAGAAAGGGAAAGAAAGGATAGGGTTAAGAGATTTTTTTTTTTTTTTATGATGTCAAGTAGTGTTGAAAGAGATGGGTTTTCAGCAGTCGTTTGAAAGGGAGTTGGCATTTCGGATAATGATGGGAAGATCATTCCACCAGCCAGGAACGGTGTAAGAGAATGTTCTGGAAGGAGATTTTGTGCCTCTTTGTGATGGTTCAATGAGGCGTCGCTCACTTTTTCCATATGATTTAGTTTAATAATTATACAAAATATAAAAAAGTGTGAATTATAGTTGACAACTAGATTTAAATTGTATTCCATCAATGAAAGTCATTCTCCTCAATGGCTAATGAGCTTTAAATTTGCATTTGAGCCTAATTCAGCAGTGAACAGTAGCATTTTTAAAATATGATGTACAGTTTATTTTAAGAAATATTTAAAAGGTGTGCATTACACTTGACACCAAGACGAACCCTTCACAGTTGTTTTAATGACTTGAAAGTCATGCTATTGAGCTTGAAATTTTAATTTGAGCCCATTCGGTAGAGAAAAGTACCCATTTTTACAGTTTATTGTAATAATTATCAAAAATATGAAAGGTGCCCATTATAATTAGCTATATGAACGGTTGTTTTTATGAACAAGTCATTCTCCTCGTATGCTATTCAATTCCGCACGTAACTTTAGAGACGGTGCCTAAATTTGTGAATATCGAACGTTCAACGTCAAGCCAGTTTTATACGCGACATGTTTGAACTTACTTGACCTCTCTCTCCTGCTCGACTTCTGCTTGCAATTGGGATACCTCATAATTTCTGCGATCACTTTCTCCCATCCTCAGGTTTCACTTTCCTCGGTGTCTTTGTGATTGTCGGGCTGTCTCCACGGCAACGAACAACCACAACACTGATTACGCAATCATACTGGGTCCTATTGTGCTGCAACCTTTTCAGTAAACTTTACCTTGATTTACCACAACGCTGATGATTTGACAGATTAATATGAATATGTTTAGGAAAAGACAAGACTTTACGGCTGCAGATAAACTAAACTTTAATAATTCTTGTTATCTTCCAAGTGCTCATCTTAAAGCATATGAAGAATGAAGAAAGCAAATTATACTTACAGTGAAAATCAAAAATACTTATGAAATTCAAACAAGGTCAAATAAAATCAAACACCCTGTTGTTTCTTTTTATAAAAATAACCATCTTAATATCTTTAAGAAAATAAAGAACATTACCTTCAGTTAACAGGAGTATAATATTTAACGAAAAAAAGTGCATCCTTATGTAAACATTGCTCAGTATAATATCAATACAAAACGATACTTTTTTGCTACAAGAATGTACATGATATGCTAACAGTTGAGCTAATAATTCATTATTTTTTCTCATCCTTAGCTGGCTTTTCTTTCTTCTCAGCTCCTTCTCCTCCTGAGCCATCTTTGGCCATTGCTTTTTCAGTTTGCTTGCCTGCGGCCTTCAGTATACCCTTCATGACCAGGTTGTCCACATTAAATGCCGTGATACCTACATTGACACCAGACTGGACTGCAGTGTCTGCAGCTTGTCCTGCCTTGTCTCCATACCTGACCACAAACATGGAGATATTCTGAGCTAAAAGACAGTCCTCACAGAAGTTCATGTTTTGCTGTGGAGTTTTGATTCCGAAGAATATTTGAAATAATGTGAAACGTTTTATAATGAACAGAACACAGTGCACAGACAAAATGTTGCATTCACCTCAATTTTAATTCACAAAGCGCTCTAACAGACCAGTAATAAGAATAAGCACCTTCTCAGCAACTAACTCAGGAAAGTAATGCAATGTGGAGAGGTTTTAATTTTTAAAGACATTAGTGAGAGAAAACGCAGTGTGTTTTTACCCGCCACCATTTATATGCTGCTAGGGGGGTCCAAGAGGCTTCCTAGACCCCTAAATCTGAAAAAGCAACAGGTAAGAGTAAATTAATCCACTTCCCAAAGTTTGGATATTTGTATAGCAAAAAGAAGAAGAAGAAGAAGAAGTATTAGTATCCAGGTGGAAAAAGAATAAAGAGAAAGAATAAAGGAAGGCAGAAGAGAAACAGTGAATCAGTGAATCCTGAAAAACATTAAATAATCAAAAACACCTACTTGTGCTTCACAGTAGTCACAGTCTCTGAAGTTATACTTTTGCCAACAGTCTTTGCTGCTGTTTCCAGACTTGACCAGAGAGTTGATAAACCTACAGAACAAAAATTTGCATCTAAACACGTACTAAAATATCTTTTGTCAGGTTAAAGCATTTTAGGATTTATTAGTTAACCTTGTATGCTGCTTCCTGCCACTAGCTTGGCTCCATCCATGTTGGAGCTACCTTCTTTACTTTTCTTGAGAGAATCTGGGATGAGTTTGGTACCATGTTTTTTCACGTGTGGAGCAATTTCTTTCCCAACTCTACCAGCTACAGCAGCGACACCATCCACTGGTGAATAAAACTAAATGTATTAAACAAGCTCTAAATACATCAGCATATGATAAAACAGCATTTTTTTTTACCTAGAAACTGGCTGACTTTCACAGCACCCCCTGTGGCCTGCTTGGCTGCATTAAGGCCTTTAGTAACCTTGGGGCTGACTTCTGCTGGGGTCTCCTCTGGAGTGATGTTTTCTCGTAGCTTAGTTGCTCCTTTCTGGATGGCTTTACCGGTAGCTTCAGCTCCTCGCACAAGCCCTCGACCCATCCAGGAGGTTCCTGCACAGTGGAAATATCAAGGTATCGAAATACCTTTAGCACTTCAATTTAAAGTGTATTAGAGTGGCCTCTGGTGGCTAATTATAGAATGCACCAAAAAAGGGCATCTCAACTTCTATTTGGATAGAAGAAACAAATATAAGATACAAGCTATCGTGTGAGATTCCTATCAACATTTACAGTTACTTTGTTCCTAAAGTTCAGACCTGCTAGAATACTCTGAGACATTTTTTCACTCCAAACAGGAAGAGTTTTATCGTCCCCTCCTGACGTTTGGGTTGCAGATGTTTCTGAAAGAGGAACCTTCCCACTCAGGTTAATGTCTGTTCCTGTAGCGCCACCTTGTTCTTCAGCTACCTTAAATAAAAATCCCTCAGTTATGAGTAATACGTAGCAAACTTATGAGTTATACAAAGCAAATGCATAGGCTCAGAGTTCAATAAAAGTTTATTTTTTCAACATTTCTGCAAAGCCAAAAGTGAGATTGAGTACCTGGACCCTGAGCTGTGCCAGCGCTGACAGCTGTTCCTGGAACCGATGCCTGTCTGCTGTAGGCAGCTCTGAGGACAGCACCACCCCAACATAGGACCCCGGCACTGCTGCGGTGGTATCAGGAAATGTGAACACACCTTTGTTGCTAAGAAAGACTGGTGAATCTGGGTACAGCGGGTAGATCCAATCACAAACCTGCAAGCACAACATCTCAATCAAAATGTAGAGATTTTGATATTTTTTTCTGTATATGATCTTTACTTTAAACCACAAATTATTTGGTGTAGAAACATTTCACTCTCCTAATCAATTTCTAACTTTTCATGATAAATAAAAATTGGAATAGTATTTTCTTGTAAAATGCACTCAAACAATAATAGTTTTATTTACAACTATAAAAAGTATACATATAATATCTCTCTCTCTCTCTCTATATATATATATATATATATATCTGTGTGTGTGTGTTTAGCATTAATTTCAAACACATTTACAAAAATATTTAATTTGATTTACCTGCTTAGGACTTTACTAGAACTTTATTAATATTATATTCATAGTAATAGCAAAAAAACAACGTTAAGATAAATAATATGTGCTCATAATATCAAATATATGAATAAATCATTTGTTTGTTAAATAATGTATTGCTTTGAGGTTATAATTTAATAATATACTAAATGTAAAAACATATAAAAGACTAATATTGTGGCGTTCTGAGCCCTGCTTTGAACTACAATGAAGATGAACAGTGTATTTGGATGTGATTGTGCATATGAGGCAACTGGGGGTCAAATAAGCCTGCGATTATATTGCTTATGCTTGTGTACTGTGTGGTTATACAGAAAGCCACCCTTTGTTCTGGGTGACTAAAGTGGGACAAAAGACCACAGTGGGACACATGCAGCAGTTATGTTAGCGCGTGGACTCCACGTGTCCTACATCAAGCCCCAGAGCACTGTGAGCACTGGACAGCTAACAGCCCTCAAACTGGAAATCTGCCAAAACTCCACCGAGCCAACGCTCAGCCATTCAATGAGATTTCTATTTGCTGAAACAGCATGCAGACCGATTCTGCACAAAGAACCCTGGCGTCATCCGTAACAGCTTGTTTCTGCACTGCACAACCTAAACAGACCTAAAGCTTTCGGTTTAGTTGAGACAAGTTGGACTAACTTTTGTGAGTTTGACAGAAGAGGTGGAGCTGTGAAACCACCAATTTGACATCTGAAAGGGAAGCTTTTCTAAACCATGTCGGATTTTAGTAATTAAAAACAATCAACTGAAAGCAAAACCTCCAGAGTTTAAAAGTCATCACCAATACTACCTATCAAACCAAATCAATCTCAAGCCTTCTCTTAATAAAAACCACAAGGTTTCTATTTCTCTCTTTGCTCTATAATACACAAGAATGTTCCAGTAATTGTATAACAGGAGAAGCATGACAGCAATTTTAGTTATTTTGCTGTCAGCCATGAAATGATGCTCAACAACAACCAAACCCTAAACAGACGTAATTTCTTGTTTTAAAAATGAAGAAAAACGCCCAGTTTCATGTGATCATCACAAGACTTCTCTTGTGTGCAGGGTAAACCTATACAATTCTTGTCAAGGTGATGAATAGTTTATAGCACAAATAAAAGTGTATATAATGCAATGCTATATGACCAAAGTTTCAAACAAACATTAGAATGTTATATTTTCCTAATAAAACTAATTCATTTGCTCACACACACAAATCAATCTACTAATCTAAGTTTAGTCTAATAGCCTAATATTTTTATCCCAGGGTGATTTCAATGACCAGAAATGATTCAAATAGTTTAAGGTTAACAATAACAAAACTTGGGTGAAAATAAGACACACAAATATAGAAATATTATCCAAACACATTATTTACCTGTAGGTAAGCTGGGGCATAGTTGGCATTACTTTTCTGGCTGTTGTATATGATTATTCGTAGGTACCCTGGATAAGAAGGGGCGCTGACATGACCCTCAGCAGAAACGAAAAACATCTGTACCCCACTGGGCAAGAACAATATTTCCATGCCAGCCTCTCTGAGATTGACTGGGGCAAAGGCCTGGCGCTGGTTTGGAGCAGCTTGAAATGGTCCATGAGAGAGTGACAGGTGCCCTTCTGTCGGTTGTGGAGTGTAGGCTGGAGGAAGTTCAGCGGGTGCAGTGGAGCCCGCCGTAGGGGAGGCAGGCCGAGCAGAGGCCCCCCCTGAGGCTGAGACAGGTGCTCTGGTGGTAACAGCAGACTTGGGGTCCTGGAGGACAGGAAGGGTCGGATAGAGGCGCTGACCCGAGCTCACTGTGGACTCCAGCACCCCGAGGCGATCAGTGATGGTTTTCAGAGTCTCCTTCATCCTCAGCTGCATCTGTCGCGCGAAGTGCCAGTGGCGTCCGACGCAGCAATCCCCGCGCGTGTTAACCTCGAGCCCTCTGAGGAGATGCCGCCTGCCCAGTTTATACAAGAGCAGAGCTTGGCCCTTATTCCCCACCTCATCATACTGAAGCCCTAGCTCCAGACAATGCAGGGCTTGTTTATAGCTTTCACGAATGGTGCTGATTTCAGCCGGTTCTGGTGACTGCATTGTAGCGCAAAGAAACGTAACCAACCCTTCAAAAATGAAAAACAGCAAATGCAAAACGTTGGCACCGTGTGCTTAAATTAGTGCACTTTCCTCATGACACACGACGAAATTATGTAGCTACTTAGTCACCCAGCAGGTTGGACCGGATTACGGGGAAAAAACTAAATAAAATAGCGCGTCTGGTCACTGACGTTCTGCCACAACACAAGGAGTTGGATGTTACCCCGAATGGACGTTTTCCATAACGTACGTGAGGGCGCTAGATTTAGTCCCCTTCAGGAGAGCCACATTTACAGTAAGACTTTGACTCGCACTCAGATTTTACGCAGAAACCAAGGTTCAACGTAAACCAAGTTTAATTGAGGGTTGTATTGCGATGGCTCTGTAGGAAGAATTTGTTAATACACGTTAGCGAAGCCGCACAGGCACCTTAGTTTTACTCTCGCAAATTAACGTTTCCATTTGAAGACGACAAAACCAAGTCTTCTATAAAACGAGACGCGCGTCAGTGGACGCTAGATGTCGTTGTGCACCATAAAACCCAAAGTTACTGCTTTCAAGTGTAATAGTTGGTCAAAAGACTTCACAACGCAATCAGCAATGCAACTTGTTTCGTTTATTGAAATTCAGTAAAGCACATGATATTGCACTTAGTATACAAGTAAAAACACATGGTATACCAGAAAGGAACCCTAAAAAGGAAAAGACAAAGTGGTACAAAACCATTCGTTCATTTCGTACTGAGGGGAGAACACCGCCATCAGACCAACAGCATGTTGGATTTACAGAGAAACAAGTCACTTGTTGATTACTTTTGTCTTAAGCAACCTATGATAAAAATCACATTTTAAAAAGATTAAAAGCCACATTTAAAAATCAAAGTTCATTCAATATTTACAATAGACTTAAGCGCTGCAGTTAATTTGTTGGCCTCAAACAACCAATGTGGGTCACAAACATCAAGAGAGAGGCAGACACTCCACAGGCTCAAGCAGAGACACGCCACAATATCTGGAAGACAAGGTTATTAGGAAAAGGAAAAGGGTAAAAACCAAACACCATCCATATTATAAATGCCTGCTTACTTTGAGCTCTTGTATTTCTCCTGGATTGCCTGTTGGGGGCGACCTGCAGCCCCTAAATGGAGTTTATGAAGCTCCTTCAGACATGGGCTGATCACTGCCAGGGAGTAACCAGTGAAGGCATATAGGTTCTCAGGCTGCAGGGGAGCAAAACAAAACCCCCATTTCAGGTGGATTATAGAATGGCCTGCACAACTAAAACTTGGTTTACACAAATCTACAGTTGTGGAAGAACGTTTGTTCATCCAAATGATAAAATGGTTTCTGCATGACTGTTAAGACTTACCCACAAATTCCCATTTAGAGTGTAATTGGCCAGACAATATGCAGCTGCAGCAGTCTTGGAAGGTAGATACTGCACAAAGGGATCCACTTCAAGCAGGCTCAATTCTGAAAGATACTGTTTGGGCAGAAAAATCAATATCCAATTCAGAGGAGGAATTCACAAGATGAAACTCACTTACCAAAGCAAGGTTTATAGTCCTGGCACAGATATGCTCCTCCAGTGTGTACTGCATCAGAAACTGGTGAACTGTGGGTGCAGTCATGTCAAAAGCTAGCACTCGGAGCAGGTGCTGCTCCATCCGAAGCAGCTGTTTCTTCGTGTAGGTGTCATCCGTGATGTACACAAACTCATCCACTTCCGGAGGATACACCTCCTCGTATTTCCTAATCAGAAACACCAGGCAGTTACGTCAGTAGGTAACAAATTTAAGGAGAAGCACTAATCACTTACGCAGCCAGGAGTATGGCAGCTGTTCCCACAAGCTGCAATTTTCCTCTCAGGACAGACATGCACGAAAGGAAGCGGTCCAGGTAATTGACAGCCAAGCACAGAGTCTCCGAGCACAGCTTGTATTCCTCACCAACCTCGACCAGCCAGTCGACAAGGATGACCCTCATACAGTTGGTTATGTCAGGCTGCTTTCTCATATAACCAGGCTTCGGCCTGTACTTAACCTGAGACAAGAATGTATTACAGACAGATAAAAGGGCAACTTGGAACACAAGCTTTAAAAAAAAAAAATAATAATAATAAAATAAAATATACCAACTTCACATTCACGCAGGTATCTGTGGATGTCCTCCGCATATTCTGGAACACACAGGATATCCTCAGAAGATG
>JAUYWG010000044.1:12514424-12527299 GCA_034779775.1 Enteromius afrohamiltoni
ACCAACTTCACATTCACGCAGGTATCTGTGGATGTCCTCCGCATATTCTGGAACACACAGGATATCCTCAGAAGATGCGGCTTCCTCCTCCAGCAGTGAATGCATGGAAGAATCCATGCAAGACCCTAAATATTTATATAAAATTAAAAATTACGCAGAATCCACAAGAGATCTGCAATGTGGGTGTATGAGAAGTGCCTGCAAGTTGTGCTGATGCGATATAAAAAAAAAAAAAAAAAAAAAAACACATTTGAAGGGGATCAAAACTTGTCAATTTTCCTTTTTAAATAAAAGGAAAAAAAACCTTGCCTTAAGAACCATATATACCTATACATCTACAAAAAAATATTACATTAAGAGTTAAGATTGATTTTAGGCTAGGGGTGTTGAAACAGTTCCTGTAGAGCCGGAGCCCAGCAGAGTTGTTTCAACCCTACTACAGACACAAACCACCAAAAAAAGGAATTAGTTGGATCAGGCATGTTTAGTTAAGGTAGCAACTAAACTCTACAGGGCTCTGGCCCTTCAGGAATTCAGCTGAGCAGCAGCAACCACCTCCTCCAAACGGGAGGTTATCCAAATAGTTCAGACTTGAACGGTGAGCATACCTGAACCAAGGTCTTGGACAGCATCATCTACTAACAGAAGCTCACGTGCCAGTAAGCATGACGGCGATTGTGTAGCTGTCTGCGCGATGACTGACTCAACTACGGGATCACTTGACGCATCGACCCGTGACGTCAGCACATCACAAAAAGCCGGCTCATATTTGGACGAGACCTAATTAAACGATATAAAACCGTCACTTTATTATGCGCTGGGAGTAGCGCTGCACACACTTGATACTAACCTGACCAAATACTCGGTTGTGCTGATCATTCTCGGTCAGGACACCGAGCACAACTCTTTGGCCGGGCTTGTGAGCGCGCAGGCCATCCGCTCTCCCCATGATGTTCTCCTGACGACTGGATAGAGGAGCGAAGCCACGGGAAGACATTTTATTCTGCTAAAAATAAGCAAACTCGAGGTCAACTCCTACTTGAATTAAACACACTTAAAGGAAAGCCGTTCAAAACAAACCTCTTGCTGCTTTAAACTCTTAAAAGAACCAGTAAATTCTCGGCGAGTGGATCAAACTGCGTTGACGTCAGTTGTCTCGCCAGACCTTTTATGCGAGCGCGTCGATAGTCTTGACCAATCGACATGAGGATAGTTAACACATTTGACTTAATTGAGATCTCCTACGCTTTCCAGCTGTGGCAAATAAATGCTAATTAAACTTTCGTCTAAGGTATTGTCACGTGGCGACATAACCATGGAAACAGAGGACTGTTTATTCGCTGTGCTTCTCAAACGGAAGGATGCATCCTACTAAGAGGCTGCCACCTCACCTCATCTAGCGTCACTGAAAGCTGCTCGGTCGGAAGGCTCTTTGGTAGACAGCCTTCCTTCGTTTATTGAGCTGAATTTGAAGGATGCATGGGATGTGTCCTCTGCAGCCTTCAGTCACCCACATGCCTTTGTACACATTTCATTTTAAGAAAATAAACGGACGAAAAACGATTAATTAATGGTCTGAATTTATTATGAAGTCTAAGACAAAACGTAATGTTTTGTGACATGAAAGCAAAGATATTGTTTTTTGTTTTGGTGTAAGTGATTCTATAAACGCTAAGCCACGGGGAAATGTGGCCAGCTGTGATTCATTGTATTGCAAAAGTAGAAAGCCAAATAATTTAAAGCTTTGAAATAGAAAATATTTCTACAAAACTAACTTTTATTAGTATTTTTATGTCTGTGAGGGCGGGAAGCACAACTAGACTCGTTCGAGCATTTATGTGGGAGGACTCTAGTCTAGCATTATTCTAGAGTTTGAACTTTAACACATTTAAAACGCATAATGTTAAACTGCAATATTCAAGACCTTTTCTTCACACATCAAATGTAGGCTATAAGATTTTTTAAACACACACAACGCAACTGTCGTTTGTATTTATTTCACTCACTGTACTGATAATAGTTTTAAATGTAAGAAATTGTGATTTTGATATTTTAAGCTTTTCATAGAATCAAACAAATGATAAAACATGAGCTTCAGCAGTAAGGTTTTAATGTATTTTAGAAAAAGCAGAAATCTGTTTTTTAAAAAAACAAACCCCATGGAATAAAAAGTGTCAAAGTATACATTACATGTATTTTAGATGCTGCAACGTTTTGCTTACTATAGCTGATGTAATCACCCTTAAGTTTTCTGCAGTTGCCTTGATGGTCCTGCAATACAACAAATGGAATTTTAATTAAAGATATATAACATATATAAAAATATATATGTTGTTTCTAGATTTGCATTATATCACACAAACTGCCTGCATAATAATTACAACACTTTAGACAAATTGTTATGTGTATAGCAGCATATCACACTGCACAGTTTCCACTGCTTGACTATTCTTATTCTAACTGAGAAAGGCAGTAGATGTGCTGCTCCCACTGAGGATGTTTAAAGATGTTTACACCAGCGTGGGATCTCATTTAAGCCTGATTCCTGCAAAGACCGCTCTCAATATGTGATGTAGGCCTCAGCAATTCACTGCACGGGCCTTGACCAGGGGTTTCTTTAGAAATGAGCTTCTCTGCAGGTCTCGCACTACAAAGCCTCTATAAATCTAATTAAAGATCCTTGTACAATAAAATACAGCAGGGCTGAATTCAATATCTCAGGCACAAACATCTCACTACAAGATCGCACAGAAACAACCCTGACATGTTTGGAGAATTTATTGCAAACTCAAACATCAGGAAAACTGCTTACTCCACATTTCAAGTTAGTAATTACAGCTTGAATGTCTACACAATCATTTGAGATTTACAGATATAAGACCTGTTCCTGTCTCTACATGGCCGTCAAGTTTATTCTTGGAAACAGGCTCTGTCTGGAACTGATGAATTTTTTCTGACTTTCCCCGGTGCTATTGTTTTCTCTTTGTCTGGCAGAAAGAGAAATTTCAAGAATAACAGAATGCTGACAGCCACAGTAAGATATGATATCTAAATCAGGTGCTGCTAAATCAGAGCTGCTTACTATAGCTCAGGATGATATAAACTTCAGGATTCTTCTCCCTTGCAAGTAAACCCCATGACATCTACACAAAAATATTCAAAGAATGCAGTATAACCACACGCACACTACTGGCGTATGTTAGCCTATACTTGAGTTCTGACGTGTGTTGGCCTAAGATCAGCATTTGTATAAGGGATTACCCTCAAACGTAGTTAAGGAGTTTTTTGTATATGTTATGTACATTTTCTAAAGTTTGGGGTGAGGTGCTCTGTATGCTGTGAAAGGCAGATTGAACTGGGTCCTTGCCAGTCTATTATCGTGATGTATTGCAGCTGACAATCTGCCGGCAGCTGAGGTATAGCGATAAATTTCCAGTTCTCATATATGCTGAGAACTGTCGATGTCAATTTACAACTAAGACCAACATTTTTTGTAGGGTGCCAAAAGTCAGCAGACAGATATGATGAGTTTCGCATATTCTTGACTGGCAGAGCATGGTTTGTTGCTTTGGTTAAAGCTGGATGCTTACCTGTAAATGTTGGGAAAAAGATAAGTGATTAAATATGCATATATTTTGTAGATCTACAAATTCAGGATCAAAAGAAGACCCTTTATTTATTAAATTAATGTGTGAAAAAAAAGCTGTGTTTAGCAACATTTTTTATCTAAAATGTACATTTTCTGAACATTTATTTCAATTAAATGAAACATTTTCATATCCATCTGTTCATAAACGTTGAAATTTGAGACAAAACATTACATATACTTTGTTCTATTGAATGTTCTGTAGATAGCTTCTATGCAAAAAGACCATTTTAACTAAAATTAAAGTTTTAAATTAAATGATTGATAAATAAAATTTGAAGCATATATTTCTTGCTGCATTTATCTATATGTTAATCCATCAATTCTTTAACATCTACGTGTCTGTATGTAATTTAAATGAACTTGAAATTAACCTTTTTATTATTAAGTTTTAAAGTTCATTAAATTAAAATAAAATAAAGGATTGTTTAATTTCTACTTTTAGTTTATGGTTTGTGTCCATATCTTTGTTGATAAATGTTTATGAATTTAAGACAAATAATTGCATATCATTCATTTATCAATTAAGTGTTTTGTTAATCTACAACTTCTCTAAGAAAAGTATTTTTTTTTTTTATTAAAATGATATAAAAACTTATATAAGTACATGATTCACTAATAGATTCATGTGCATACCTGCATGGAACTTTTAAAAGGGTTTCAAATAAATCTTGTTTCATTGCCCTGAAATTATTAAATACACATTTATCCATTAAATGTTCTGTACATTTTACAAAGAAAACGTTTATTTAATTAAATGATTTATTTTTTTATTACATCACATTAAATTGAACTTTTTTCTAGTTTTTTGTGTTGTTGTTTTGTCTAAAATCCATATCACTGTCTTTAAATGTACGAGTGTGCCTGATACAGGCTGGCAGCTGCTAGGCCACTAGAAGGTGACTCTGTCTGAGCTGTCAGAGAAATACAGAGACCTCTGAGACTTGGATTGCTATGCAAAGGCATCATCTCAGCTGGGAAATAAAATGGAAAACGGGAAATAGAAAGAGAGAAGAGTGTGCTCTCCGACTCTGACATGCTTCACTGTGTAAACCTTCCCATAGTGCCTAGAGAATTCCACAGGATAATCCTGATTGACACATTGCTGTTGTCTGCCACAAAGCTTCTTCAAACATGACATTCTTGTCAAAATCAGTAGAGCAGAGTCAGGGTGAGCGGATGATTCATTATCAATGCGACCCATTCCCCCTCAAGTTAGCTCACAGTCTAATGAAAAATGCTTCAGGCGGCCTTGCCTCTGAATGCCATGCGTTAACATTCACGTCAACATACTTGAGTGCAAAGGGAATAGATGCACCAAAGCTAGGCTCAATCGCTTGCATTGGGGGAATAAGAAACCTTCTCTGATTTTTACAGTTTTTAGGGATTAGAGGAAAAATCAGCCAAGGCACTGTTCTTATCAAAATCCAACAGCATTCACTCATGTGCCTCAGCGCTGGCATTAGCTGGTGCAATTATAAAGACCCAAAGGACAGGATCAGACACAGCAGGACTCAGGAAGGGTACCAACGGTCCCCGACGGGCATCTGAGCTGACAGTGGAACGCCGCCAATATACGTCTAGAGGCAGAAATTGCCCTCTAACTCCCGTCCTTGCACATTTTATGAAGAGAGCGAATACTCGGATGAATGTTAAAGAGGTAGTTCAGCCAAAAACATTTGGTCATTATATACTCACCCTCATGTCAACACAAAACAAAACCCATGGAAAAACATTTTTGTCCAAACATTGCAAAAATCATTATTTATTTGTATGCATATCTTAGTTACACTTATCTATTGATGTTTGTTTCTAGATCTACAAAGTCTTGAAGAAAAATACAATTTTAAATTAAGTGTTAAATTGAATGAAATTAAATTAGAACTAATACCCCCAGTTTCACAGACAAGGCTTAAGCTAGTCTAAATTGCTCTCTCAGATGAAAATATCTTGCTCTGACATATCTTAAAATTTTTGTAAAAGTTGCTTAAATATCTTAATTTAACTAATGCCTAGTCCTGGCTTAAGCTAAGCCCAGTTTGTGAAACCGGGCCATAATTAGTTATTTTAACTTAAACACCATGGTAAAAACTCATTTGAAACTTAAATAGAAACATATCATCATTGCTGAAACTTTAAGACAAATAATACATTATACATTAATGTTTTGTAAGTCTACAACTTCTCTAAGAAACTTACCCCTTAATAATTGGTAAATGGTAAGTTCTTAGTTTCATCAGGACTTTGAAGCTATATCTTAAGTTGATAAATTCATGTTTATTGCATTATTTTAGTGTGTAACAAAGACAATGTTTTGTACCGTGAAGTTCATTGGTGATCAATGTTGTTTTGGACTCTATTGACCTGCATGGACAAAAACAGTTAAAGGATAGGTTTGAATGACTCAAGGCTGAGTAAATGATGACAGAATATCATGTTTTAGTGAACTGTCCCTTTAAGAAGAACAGAGAGTTTTCTATTGCTTCAAGATGAATCACTGATGATCAATGAGTAAGAATGTTAGCCTTCATTAATACCGAAACAAAATTCCCATTCGTGATACAAAATAATAGAAGTGACAGTCATGCTTTGCTTTGCGTCGATCCATGTCTTCAGTGCACAGAGCATAAGAGATAAGACCTTCCCAGGAGGCATGGCGCCTCAGTCCTATTGACATGCATAGCTCTGCTTCAGCACTTGCATCCGAAGCTCCATCCATATGCCAGTCCGCTCCAGACTCTCTGCAGACAGACAGAAACATTACATTGGGTTACAGAGATAACAAAGAGATTTTATCAAAAACTGACATCATTGAGCTATTTTTAAAAATGATCATATCAGAAATGGCCAGTACTTCTGTTCATTTTTCATTATCAGTTTTTCAAATCAAAGACCACCTGAAGAATATGTTCAAATTTGACTGACGTACCCGCTTAAAAATAAAGGTGCTTAAAAGGCTTCTTTAAAGCGGTGCCATAGAAGAGCCATTTTTGGTTCCACAAAGAGCCATTCAGTCCAAGGTTCTACAAAGAACCATCTACTTCTTACCTTTTTATAATATGAAGAACCTTCTTTCGCCACAACAGAAACAGAAAAGGTTCTTCAGATGTTAAAGGCTCTTTATGGAACCATTTAGACAAAAAAGGTTCTTCTATAGAAATGTCAAGCACTTTTATTTTTTAAAACTAAAGGTTCTCTATGTGTTCTATGAAGAACCTTTAACTATCTATGGAACCCTTCCATTCCACAAAAGATTCTTTACAGTGGAAAAGGGGTTCTTTTGATTTCAGTGAACAGTAAAAAATAAAATAAAGCCAATTTTTAGTGTGAAGAACGCTTATCCACTATGAAGAACCTTTTTTGGAATTGGAAGGTTCCATAGATATTAAAAGTACTTGATGGATGCAATAAAGAAGCTTTATTTTAGTAGTGTATGACATTACTGTGAAATCCCATTTTGGAACATTTGCTTGCAGATAATGGAACCTTTCTAAATCTTTTTTTTGTGTAAAGCAAGATTATACCCAACTAAATTGATTCATTTGTAAATTCAAAATTCATTTACAAAGCAAAATAGCCCTTTTGTTCAATATTCGACCTATGCAATAGGCCTCATTGAGAGTTCATTACATCTGAGAGTGACGCCACAAAGACGGCTACATGAGAGGCCCTTCGGCTCATGATGTTGATGAGAGCGGTGATTAGTTCTGTCAGATATGAATGACTGAGCACGGCACCATGGGAGAAGACAAGACAGACCCTTCCAGGGCGAAGCCTGTCATCTAGAGTCTGAGCTGCTGAGCTGAGTAATATCACTAAGGTAATCAAATTCCAATTACAGCAATTAAAGCAAGAACGATGGTATCATCTTTTGTGAGTTATGCGAGACATCCTTTTTGTGTTTAACTGAAACATAAATCAGCTGCTAAAGAAACAGAGAAAAGACGTCAACGAGATGAGAGGGGGGAATGAAAAAGCGAGAGGGATGATAGGAATGAAACGGGAAAGGGAGGGGGAATTCAGAGTACAACAGCTGGACAGTCGATATCCAGCCCACTGTTGAGATTCAGCTCGAACGCATTCAGATACGCTGCTTCCTCTTTTGCTCCCAGTACAAACACAAGTGGCATCTATTTCAGCGTGCGCTATAGCTTAAGGAATCCCATGAGGAATTCAGTCCGCGAGCACGAGATGAGCGAGACGGATAGCTGTGTGATTTAGTTCCACCGCTCTTTTTTTTTTTGCATCAAAAAAGGTCAGTATTTCTGTTGTATTTATCAGAATTTATTAAAAAAAAAAAGAAGTTTAGTTCAAACTAAACCATTCTTAAATATTCACTTTAATGTGCTTGGTTGAAATGATTATATGCTAAGTGATTAAAAAAGATCTTCTAGTAAGTGAACAGTCTTTAGGTATTCCAGTCAGTCTCAAAGCTCTTTTTCTCCATCCCTCTGTATTTCGCCATCCCCCGCTCCCCTCGTTCATTGATATCCTCTGTGGAGCTTTATGTTTGAGTCATTTTCTTAATAGCCGCATTCTCCTTCCACGAGCTGCCCTAAACGAAATCAGATGAAATAAGCACAGATTAGAGCCTCACACCGTAATGACCCGCTGAACTTCTCCTGGAATTGCGGGCAAACCACAAGAGGGATCGAATGATTTATATTGCTGCAGGGAGGGGGGGGGGACTGAGAATATGTGCAGGAAAATAAGTGTGATTTCTTGTTTGTTGCTGTCTCCTAGCATGTCTCTGCAGACAAATGCATCTCAGGAAGAAAAGGAAGTGGCCATAAATCATGACCCTTTATGAGACTCTAACCACAGGCTCTCAGGCCCCACTGTGGCTCAGATGACACACAATGAAGCTTAGAGGACTGAAATATGTCGGCGAACAAACAAATAGCAAGTTTTGTGTTGTGAGGCGAACCGCAGACTAAAAATACTTCACTTGTTTTGTCCGCACATCTGTGGGCAATTTACAGGTTCTCGAAAACAAATTCTGAACATTGTGAGAACCGTTACACGGATATGCAATATCGCCGCTCGTAAAAATTGATTTGGTTTACAATTGGGTCTCATTTGTTTAGAATTAGTTTAGTATTTACTCACCTTCAAGTAATTCCAAACGTGTATGAGTTTCCTTGTTCTGTTGAACTTAAAAGAAGATATGAAGAGTTCATTTGCAAAAATGGGTTTTTAACAATTTTCAAAAATCTATTTTTTTCATTGTGCATTCCAGTCAAAGAATCAAATATCCGCGTTGGCTAATTTAATTACAAAATAAATGTAACTGTTCAATGTCACAGTTAAGAAAATGTTAACGATTATGAAGGGGTTTGCATCTGAGTACTTCTTTTAGTGCTGTCCAACGATTAATCGCGATTAATCACATCCAAAATAAAAGTTTACATAATATATGTGTGTGTACTGTGTATATTTAATATGTATATATAAATACAAACACATGCATTCATACATTTCATACGAGTAAAATATGTTATCTTTATATATTAAATATATTTATATATATAATGAACATTTAAATATTTACTGTATGTGTGTGCATTTATTTCTACATTGTATACATGACACATACACTTTAAGCAAAAACTTTTTTTTTGGATGCGATTAACTGTGATTAATCGTTTGACAGCACTAATTAATAGTTACCATATCTTGATATGTTTTTCACCTCAGAACGATTGTAACTTTTACAAACTAACCTTCCCAAAGCCTATTTTATTAATTTACATAAACTTAAATTGCTTAAAAACAAACATTGCATTTGCTAATGTTAAATATGTAAACAATGAGACCTTATACTGTAAAGTCAGTGACCCCATTTAATGATTAAGAACAATATATGTGAAAGAACACATAATAAAAAGCCCCATATTGACCTGTAAGCAGATGGTGAAGATGCAGCTCATTTCCACACTAATGCACCTACAGCTCAAGCACACATGCTCTCTTATGAATTGATTCTAGCACAGCTGGGGTGACCTCTGCTAAATTGTTCTCCTCTCAGGGGAGCTAAACGTGAATCATGTACGCCTGCTTATGAATATGATATGAAAAACATGGTCTTGGTTGGTCTTGGAGTTTGAATGGCCACAAACAAAGCAGCTTTGTGAAGACAGCTTTTCTGACAGACCGACAGCCTGTCAAACAAATGATTCGACATGGTGTTCTCTTTAAATTGGGAAACTCTGTGACATTTTCCTGCTCGGGTACCTCTCAATCTATTATTCATGAGGTGTGAGTATGCGTGCTGTGTAAACAACAGACTGACCTTCTGTGTGCACCGCTGAGCCGGTGTGACCACCCCAAAGTCCTAATGGACCGGTGGTGACCTATCAACAAGCCGCACCAGCTTACGAGCCCACTGATACGCAGGTTGCCTGGATACAAAAAGCATAATTAAATGTGATTATCATCCTCTTCACATTCAATCTGAAGTATTTAAGTGTTCTGGTTGTTGTTGTGTTTTTCTGAACCATACAAATCCAACATTCATCAAAGACAGAGGTCAGTTAAGGAAATAGTCAGCTGTGTGTCAGTGAACTCTGGGGGCTTGACATAAAATATTGGATAAATAGCAATATGTGACAATATTCTTATTATGATGCATTGGTCAAGAAATGGAAGGGAATGGTTTCCCTTTGGAAAATGTCATGGAAAAAAGTGTTTAGAAGCTGATATTCTTTAATATATATCAAAATATATTTTTCCTATATTCTAATAAATTATATGATTATATTATAATAATTAGCATTTTATCATTTAGAGGTGCAATATATTATTTAATTATAATTTATTATTTTTCATTTTGAATTAAATGTTTAATTTTATTATTATTGTTACTATTAAATCTTTAATATAATAATACTAAAGATTCTATTTACTATGTTTAAGAAGTAATTTGGTTAAATAATCAGCTTATTAGCATTTATAATTCATTAAATATTCCATAAAATTCAATCAGCATACCAATAAATGATCCAGTAGGCCAAATGTAATAACAATAACGTGTCCAATAATATTTTTTTAACATTTTTAGTATGATCTTGTATGTTCAAATACTTCAAATATTTTAAAATAATGTTTATATTATATATCATAATATATTGTTTAATTATAATATAATGCAAAATAATATACATTTGTTTAATATAATATTTAAATTTTATAGAACAGCGTAGAATAGAATCAAATTTACTAGTATTATTAAATGCAAATATTAATAAATACTAGTATTATCAAGTAATAATAATACTTTCATTTACAAAACAGCAAACTAAAACAAAAAATCTGTATATAATAATGTATCTATCCTGTTTTCCCAAAAGATTCCCAAATCCAGCAGATATGTCTGGGATGGATGGGACTGTGGAGGAGATAAACGGTACAGAAGTGGACAGTGAGAGTTTCCTGAGGTTCAGCCCTACATCTGCTTCCACCGGGGCGGCCGCTGCCTCATACGGACGGACTGCCAATGTTTACGTCTACGTCTCCATCTTCCTCAGCTTGCTGCTCTTCCTGCTCACCCTGCTGATCATTGCTCTCCACAGGCTGAAGAACATCATCTCCTCCAGCTCTTCGTACCCAGAATGCGGCAGTGAGGCCGGGAGCTCCTTCACTAACATGGAGATCTGCAGCATCTCCTCACAGAGATCAACAGTGTCATCTCTGTCCTGACAGCAGTGAGATACAGATCGATTACACATGTCTGAATGTACTGATATTCTAGAAGCTTAGAAATATTTTAGCAAGTACTTTGGTATATATAATGAAAAATGTATCATTACTTTCAGTGTCATATTCATTAACATTATTTAAAAGTAATTATTCCACCAATGGCTGCAATAAACCGCAGCAGATCCTATATTGAAGTAGACTGTATACTGAAGCATCATCATGAAATCTTTGTATGATTATTAATGACTTGTGTATTGCAATCACATTATGTACATAATCGACCTGTAAAAACTGTCACGCTAACTGTGTCATACTGATATTACATATTATATCTGACAATATGACTACATTTCCATACATGGATGAACTTTAATACAGTGAAAATATATAGAATATGACACGTCATCCCTTGGACGTCTTGAATAAAATCTGATTTGCTCATAAAAATATGCATAATAATCATGACTTCAATTAACCAAGCAATAATGTCGGAGAAAAGAAAAATCATGCAGTAAAAGTGTGTGGTGCTGTAATGAAAAAATATCCAAAACTATTTGAATGCTTCAGGCACACTTATAAATGCATGAATTCATTTGATATATATATATATATATATAATGTATCTATCCAAATGTATATTATTTTGCATTATATTATAATTATGATATGAAGACAATAAAATGTAATAATGACATAAAAATATTCACAAAAATCATGACCAAAAAAAATGTGACACATACTTATGACATCAATTAGGACAAAAATTTTTATTTTTTTATCTAACATTTTCAATTCAGCTCGTCATCAGATTATGATTTGTCCTTGCAGGCTTCCATATACAACACAATACTTTATACTATTTGATAGGCTATATTTAGATAATTGTCTTATCTAGCCTACTTATTTGATAGATATATTCGCAAACGGGTTAAAAAAAATACAATATAAGCAATACAGTCTGCAATAAACATACAGCAATCTGAGATCCAACACGGATAATTAAGTTAAAGTATCGCTAAATGTTTCGTGATCTCAGCAGTTATGCGCTGAGAGAGATGGATCATTGTTTGTTGGATGTAACAGTAGTAACTTACCTATATATGGTAGATTTAATTTCGAGGCTTTAGCGACGCTGAATTCGGGTCGTTTTGTTTGTTAGCGGGTCCCCATGAGAGGTACGTTATCAGTGCTCTCTCTGCACACCGCGACAGGAATGGAGTTGAAGGTGTTGACTTTTTCTGTTTTCTTATTTGTCATTTAATCTGATGTTTAGTTATCTAATTCTTATATTTCACAGTCGCCGTGCAAATGTAGTTTTAGTATTAAAGTACCTGCGCCGCTGCGTGGTGCCGCTAGAGGGCGCAACGTCCAGTTTTATCACACCGGAGAGTCTCTCTTTCTGCAGCGGCCATCGCTGTTTTGTTTTTGTCGTGACAGGAATCCTTCACGGCTCATATTTTTCAGTTTTTATATATTTGTTGAGTTACTTTTATTTAGAAATGGCGCGTTTTTAATGACAGTTATATATATA
>JAUYWG010000044.1:12527308-12540315 GCA_034779775.1 Enteromius afrohamiltoni
ATATATATAAATCAGTTTAACGCTAATTTATTTCACAAAAAGGCAATGCTGGTAAAGTTAGGTTCATAAGGGTCGGATGACAGGTGAGAATTTGGGTTTTAAGTTACTCTAAAAGGACAAAATGAGCGACAACGTTCATCTTAGTTTAGGAAACACGGGGAAAGACGGCCAAGCCTCGGCAGCCGCGGACAGCAACGACCAGGACCAGGAGGGCTTCCCGTACGACGGGGAGGATCCGGGCGAAGAAAGCGACGCTCCGGAGACACGGGACGGCGCGGTCAGCCCGGAGGAGCTCAACGACGACGAGACCGGTGAGAGCGAGAATGTGCCCAAGACCTGCATCTATGACGGCTGCACCGAGACCACGACTCAGGTGGCCAAAGCCAGAAAGCCCTGGATGTGCAAAAAACACCGGAATAAAATGTACAAGGACAAGTATAAGAAAAAGAAGAGCGACCAGGCCATGTCGTCAGGAAAAATAGACGTAAGAAATGCTAATTTAGGAGAAATGTCAGCTTCGATAAATGAACTAACTTTGTCCGCTTATTTGACATTATTTTGTCTGTTTATGTGAAGGAGGGTTCGGAGGAGAGGCCTGTATCTGTTACTAAGCAACGGCTGGGTACCATGGGAGACAGACCCGCCAGACCATCCCTCATTGAGCAGGTGCTCAACCAGAAGAGACTTGTAAGAGCAATTAATACAATTCATTTTGGGGTTTTTTGTAATATAGTTAATAGTTTAAGTCATATACACTCTTTTAACAAAATGCCAGGGGTGCAGAGCAGTGTTATTTTACTATCTACTATTATTATAGTTTACTTGTCTTTCTATTTTTGTAGTTTTAGATTGAATTTGAATTGTGTTTTTATTATGTAGGTGTGTGATAAACATTAGTTTAATTAAGTTACATTTAATTGATTTGTTAACATTTAAAAACATTCTCATGTGAAGATGGAATTAGAATAAAGTTTCTTTATATAGATCAGTCTATGCCATATATACCTTGCATGTTATATAATATAAAAAAGTAATAGTATATGCCATGCAATAATAAAATGTATATTTAAAAGAATCTTAGTTTTATTTTATGATGTATTTTTTTTAATGAATGTTTTTTAGGTGCGTATGTATATCTTGGGAAAGTGTATGTGTGTGTGTGTGTTTATGTGTACACAAATTTGTATAATGACATGGGCATGACAGGTTTTATTTGGTTAGTGAATTTTATGTAATTTTTAAAATGTTGTATGTGTAATTAATTTGTAAAATAAATGCCATTAATATTTATGTTATACATATTTTATATATATATATATATATATAAATAAACATATATTTATATTTTTTCATAACAAAGTGACTTCATCTGTTTTTGTGTTTCAGTCTCTGCTGAGGAGTCCAGAAGTCATCAGTTTCCTTCAGCAGCAGCAGCGCTTACTGACCACACAGAATCGTGGTCAAACACAGCACAACTACTGAAGATCTTTTACTCATTCTGTCAAGGATTTAATGCAGACACATTTTTAATCACATTTTTTTACAATGGCAGTATTCCATAGAACCGTGAGCATCTGTGACCTACAATCCCCCTTGATGGTGTGGAAACTATCGACACTGCTTTTTAAAAACTGGGATATTTGACAAGGATCTGATCGATCTGAAGTACTTCTGTCATCATCAAACTCTTTCAGATCATGAAATGAGTTAGCAGCTAAATCTACTGTATAACAACAATCCATTTGAATTACAACCCTGTAAAGGCCACATGTAGCGTCCTTTAGGATTTTTAAATTATTGATAGAAAATATAAAATGGCAGCTGTTATAAAAAAAAAATCTAATCTGTAATAATGAAAGCTAATGTAGTTTCACCTTTTTTGCCACATCTTGACCATGTAGCTAAAAATAACATCATACAAACAGAATCGTTCATCAGCTTTATTATTATTTTAAACGTGGTGTAAACTCTTGCTGAGGGCATTCCAATGGAGTTTTCAGCTTTAAAAGCGTTAATACTTTTTTTCAGGTTAGAAAATAAAGAGGCACAAATAAAAAGGGTTTTTTTTTAATTACAAAAACAGGAAAGCTATTGCAACTGAAAACAACATGAAATGTTATAGAAGACACACATTAGCCAAAATATGACACGAATAAAACTTTTCCCAGAACAAGTACCTGCCTCACACATTTCTTTGGCTTCCTATTAGGGAGTTCCTGTCTGAATTGATCTCAGCTACTACATACTATAAAGAAGTGGTACTGCTTGTCTTTATTAAAATCATTGCAACACTTATCTAACCACTGCTTACTTAACAGCATGATATTGTACATATTTCCTGGCTGATCCTATAGCAGTACCATAAACATTCACTGAAAAGACGGATATTTTCACAAAAGAAAGAGCATTATGTGTCTCGGAGTGCTATAAAAGTCTATTGGAGAATTATATTCCCCTTGTTCTATACTGCATTAGGACACAGAGGAAATAGGATTGTGTGGGGAGCCCATCTGGGTCAGAACTTTGTCTAGCCACTGCAGCGGCCCATGCAGGTGTATTTCTATCCAGCAGGGGGTGCTGGTGACGTCCTGACGGTGGTACTCCGCTCCCCAGCCCTGAGAAGAGGACAGATTTCATTCTCAGTAACTGGTTGTGTTTATACAACATCTAAAGCAGCAAGCAGGTGTCAACAACAGTGATACAAATATAAAAAATATTTCATTCTATTTTAGCTCAGAAATTACCACATTTATTCAATTATCAATTTTCTGGTCTGAATGCAGATAAATTGTATGTCATGTCCGTCAGTAACCAGAGAACTCTAGAGCTATGGGATCTGCAGTGTGTTTTGGCAGAGCAACATCCATAAAACAGCAAGCCAGAGATTAGAATAACTACATATTAAGTTTGCATAGCAACACATAGAAGATTTTCTATTTGGAAGTACTGAGCACCTCAAGAGCTGTTAGCTTGTGAATGACGTTTATGACCTTTCTGAGTGCTAAACCGCACCTTTCAACCACATTATTGATTAATTAGCTTGCATGAAATACTATAAATTATTATATTTATATATGATTTTTGCTGATGTCCGAATTAATGACTTACAAACCCAATCTTTTTAGTGAATCCAAACCAAAAGACTGATTCCCAAAGAAAATACTGATCTTTTTTAGTGAATCAAAAGCATACTGCACAACTAGAGTAGTCTTATTTCCTGAACGATTAACTCTTATGAGCCAGTACTTCTAAGTCAATGCAAACCAATGAAGTCTGATTCCTTAATCAATGACCAGTGTAGTCTGATTTCCAAAAGACTCTAATGATTCAGTTCTTCAGCTGGTGGGAGGCAGGGTGTAGTTATGCTGTTCTAGGTGGCTGCTAAAGCTTGTTAGCTGCTCATGGTGCACCGCATATTCTATGTAAACCCGTTTACCTTGACAAAGCTCATTCTGATGGTGCACATCTTGGTAAGTTCATACACCACCTCGAAGCCGTGATTGACAGACTGTGACAGCAGCTGGGCAAACAGCTGGTTGTTGAAGATCTTCAGGCTGCATCCACTCGGGATTTTGCAGACGGTGGTGGGATGGAAACCGTGCTGGTAGTTACAGTTCCGACTCTGTACGAAAATACTGCTGTCACTCAGACATTCTGCATACACCTCTCCTCCGACGTAATACAAGTGCACACCTAAAACAAAAGAGAAAGAAAATTAGTTATTAACTGCACATTAAATAAATCTAATAAAATAAACTAAGATCCACTGGCATCACTTAATCAATATTCAATAAGTCAATATTTTAGAAGTATTGTGTTCAGTCTCATTCCATTCTAAGATGAAACCAGTAACTATTATTAGTTTGTAACTTAACGCATTTAACCTATTCTTATACATTTCATTTCCATAATAATGCAATTTTCTTGAAAACAAAGTCAGATTTAGGTTTGCAATCGCCAACCTTCAATTATGAATTAAATATAGCCAGAAACCACTAGAATTTAGCAGAGTTATTGTTAACTATAATGAATACTATTTTAAAAAATTAGAAATATGTTCTTGGCAACTAATTGAAATATAATTAAATGGTAGCACTAAATTTACTAAATGGGAGGGGGAAAAATCTCAGACCTAAGAATAAATTAAACTTATAAAACATACAAATACGTAAATAGTAATATAAAAGAAAAAGCACAATAACGAATGCACACTAAATGATTAAATTTAAAATATAAAAATAAAAGCTAATTTATAATAAGTATGAATTTATAATAGTAAGTATTTATAAAGAAGTGTATAAATAATGCTAAAATTACACTGCTTTACAGGTCAACAAAAAAATAAAAGTAACTATTTCTACAATGCATAAAGTTATATATCCATCTTTGAACTTGGTAAATCCCAGAAATCCCAAAGTTTTATCACGTGCCAAACGGAAACCTTAATAATCTCCCTTCTCCTGAAGCTTCCTGATCTGGATTATGTCGTTGTCCTTGGCGCTCTTCCCACCAGGATCTCTCACACAAGTCAAACTTGGCCTCCGTCCATCTGTGCCCAGCATGTGTATGTGTGCATGCTCCTCCCTGTCACTGCAGTAACCTACGGCAACACTTAATGTATTTCCAACACTGGCATGGTGATGCTCATCTAGCGCCCTGAGAAAAGCCAACATTTGGATAATGTGGACTCTATCTGTCTTGCTGGCTTTCTGAAGTGCAGTGTTGACTGGCCAGAAGTATCTGGCGCCATAAATCAGTGTCTAGCAAATGGTGATTTCAGTTTTTTTATTACCTTCTCTTGGAATTGCATCAACTGATGGAAGACATTATAAGCAACATGATCTTCTCAGAACAACTGTGTTTTCTGTCTATTCCTGATCCCAAAAACCTCTAAAATGATTAAAAAAAGAAAGAAAAAAAACCCAAACACAACAAACCTTTGCCTATGTGTCTGCGAGTGTGTTCAATGGTGGAGTTTCGGTTGACGTTGGAGAGTAAACCGAGGCAGAAGCGGTTCTTGTTGTTGGAGGGGTCTGTAAAGCCGTCCACGAGGATGCTTCTGGAAGAAGCATGGAAAGTTTCACCCACCCTGTTGTTTAGTTCATAATACGCCACTGAACACCAGTATTCTGGCTCCTCATAACACACTGGCCTCAAGTCTGAAAAAAAATTATAACACCTCATAGAATTCAGATTCATTCATATTTTTGATCAGTGTTAACATGATGACACTTTCATTGTGAAGGCAGACCAGATTGGATTCATTTTTCTCATGAATTTAAAAACATTTTTATCTAATGGAAAAGACATTTAGATGTTATATAGGCAAATATGAATGTAGATTTCTGTAATAAATTAAAATGTTCCTTTTATTTGTTTTAAAGGGATAGGTCTAGTAACACCAAGAACATTAACTCTAAAGATAACTATAATAACTATATTTTTATGTATACATTATATAAATACACACACATACAGTGTAGAATTTGAAAATATTTGCATGTATATACATTTTAATTTTTAAATTCTTAAAATTTATATATATATATATATATATATATATTTAATATATAAACAATATATTATTCTTAAATATATACATGTATGTGTTTGTATTTATTTATACATAATTAATATATGCAGTATACAAACATATAATGTTAACAAAAATTTTAGTTTGGATGTGATTAATCTTGATTAATTGACAGCACTAATAATATTTGTTTTTATCTTTTCATTTTTTCTTTTTTATTATATATATATATATATATATATATATAACTATTTAATTATATATTATTTTATTATTAATTTTTAATTTCAGTTAGCTGTTAGTCACATATATGAATATTTTTTATTTTTGTTTTTAATTTACAATTATTTTCTTTAATTATTATAACAGCTTAATTTGAATTAACAAAAACTATTTTTGTTTTAGTTAATAACAACACTGTAAATGAGTAGCTGTGTTTTGCACCTTTTAATGTAGACAGTGCACAGTATGTATTTAGTCTAGATTCTCACCTCTGTGCGGGGCTGACAGAATGAGTTTATTAGTGTTAGAGGGCTCTCCTGGTTTCACATCCTCAGAGGGAGGGGTCTCCATCATACTGTAGGGTGGTGGAGGTGTCTCTGCTGTGGAAGGAGACACTGTTTTTGAACGGTCAAGGTGATTTATATCAAATAAAATGCTCAAGAAATCTTTGCTAACAAGTGTTTTTTGTAGTACCTGTAATTTGGTAGGGGCTCCCAGGTTCGGTCCCACTGCTGGGGGAGTTGGGGTAGCTGTGTGCAGTCGGAGACTGGTTTAAAGAGCTGGAGGGGGATGAAGAAAATGAGCTACAGGGCATCGCTGGAAAGGAGTCTGGGTAAGTGGCATTCTGGGGCATAAGAGGCTCGTTGTGTAGGGAAGCATTTCTAAACTTTGCCAGCAAGCTGTGCTGGGGATTGAATTCACTGTGACGTGGCACAAGAACCGGGGGCAGAACTGTTTGGGAAAAAAAATAATCAAAAAAAGTTACTTACAGATGCATAAAGCGATAATCAATATGGAGAAAAAAACAAGATAAGTGGTTTGTGTATTGATTTCTACCTGGTGTCTCCACACGGCGGTAATGATATGGATTGATGCAGATCTCCTTTTGCTTCGAGCCGAAAGGAAACTCGCAGCAGTCCAGCGCTTTGAGCTCGTGGTGGGACTGAAGATCTGGCCAGCGCCAAACTCTGCAGTAGATAACGTGCGGCAGACCTTTACGGTGGGACACCTGGAGCCTTCCGTCCAGGGACCGAGGAATGGTAACGCATTTACTGGGCTGGCCAGGACAGCTCAGAGCCTTTTCCAGCTCTTCCATGGCCCCTTTTTTCTTCTTGAGCTTCTTTACGAGGGAATCCACAGCCTTTTCTGCCCACTTTTCCTCCTCGTCTCCTTGTTTCCAGCCCAGCAGCCTTTTCACAGCTGGACTGGTGAAGGAGAAGAGGGACGTGATGGATGTAGTGGAGTTCATCATGTGATGGAGCTTGGGGCAAATCTGTTTTAAATCAGCCAGGAGCCTCAGTTTTTCAGATGCAAGCGGGTATAGAATAAACCCGCTGGCAGTGATTTTTTTCGCCGGGCGGCCAGCTGTTTAATCTGTAAAAAAAAAAAAAATAAGCATACACATTTACATTTACATAATAAAATGACAACTGAATAATTGTTAAAATTAAAATAATTTGATAATGAATTAATACATAAATACATAAATTAACTGTTGTTATTTATTTCAAATGATTTCACTTTTTTTATTATTAATTGTTTAATATAATTTTATTACAAATTTTTTTTTAAGTACAAATTAAAAAAAAAAATGTATATAATTATTTAATGTTTCTTATTTAATTTTTGGAATAAGATTTTTTTTTTACATTATTAAAGTGAAATTCAATACTTGTGTATTTAGTCAAAATGTATACTTTTTGCATTATGGTTTTATGAATTACCAACAAGAATGTGCTTAATAGTCATGAAAAGTAATGCCAAACATGCATCTGTCACTGTGCATGCTAGGATTTCTGAATTAGTGCTGAGTTATTGTTGCTGTCAACAGGTCCTACTGTGTTTCTCACTGGACCTCACCTATTCGTCCTATCCCTTTCCTGCTGAAGCTTTCTGATGCAGAAAGCGACCTGCTAAAAAAAATCAATGCCTTTTGAGCATTTGAAACCAGAGATGCTCGCTTCCATCTTTGGCAAGACTGGGCAAATAATAGCTTCTGAAAACATTATTGCATGCGATACTAGAGGTGTTAACACACCCCTAACTACATCAAATATCCATAGGAGAAAAATGAGACCATACTGGACTAACAGCGTTGCATGAAATCATGCTTTGGTTTCAAATAGGCACAGGCAGGCGGATCAATTTGAGGGTGAATTCATCTGCTCTGTTCTCAAAGGCAGTGTGTCCTTATGAAGCTGGCGTCTGGCAGTCTGAGTGCTGAGATAGGCTTAATCACCTAACTCCCCCGCAAATGCGCATACACATCCTTTCCCATCAACTTCAATTGTTTTTCGCTTTAGGAAATGCTGCAATGTTACATTCAGCACTTTTTTTCTGATAAAAATATTCCAGGTGTAACAACTGTCACGAGACGTCCCTCTGCGGAGCATCTTTAAAAAGTAAGCGGCACAACAAACAGCATCTACGTTCACGCAGCCTACCGTGCTATACGGGTTTACGCAAGAAGCAACAAGTTTAAACGTGAGGTTAATAAAAGTTCATTAAAGTTCAAAGAAGAAAAAAACACTTGTCGTAACTTATCCTTAAAATTCATAAAACGTTTAATTTTTACATCTTGAAATAAACTCTGTTACATCTGAAGTGTAACTATAATAATACGTGTTTTATTCCTTACCTTAATGTGAGGAGTAGAATAACAGTCCGCGTAGTCGGGTAATTCCGCGAAACGCCGAATCTCGCGCCGATTGGAGGTGTACAGCGCGTGTGTTTGGATGGAGAGAGCGCCGCGGCGTCAGTCTGACTGGAGCCTCAGCGCCTTCGTGCGGAATTCATCCGCAGCTCCTGGAACTCTACCAGGACGTCAGACACACACAGGGATCATCCCATTCAAAAGACTCACTCCCAGGCCTGTTCCTGAGAGAAAACAGCTCACTGTGGACAGCGGCGTTTCACTTTTAATTTGTTTTCAGGGTCAGATGACAAGCGCGGACAGTTTCCCCCGTCCACAGGAAGCGACGCACCTTTTGGCCAAGGTTGTAAACAGAAAGTGTTTGCAGAAGTTTGCGAGAATCTAACCCAAATGAATTTCTGTTACACATTTGAAAGAAAATTGTAATAATGTGATATATATACACAGCGTTATACATATACACACGCGTTTTATATATTAATTATGAGTACATACATAATAAAAATGCGTTAACATTACTTTGGTATCATACAACCAGAAACCTATCTGGATAAAGAGCTGTTGCTATGGTTACCCCAAAGAAACGCAACTTTTGATTAAAAGCGCACTCTCACTAATTTTATCCCACTTCTGCTGAAACGTTGTTTGTAAACTCTGTTGAACTACGTTTTATATGCTATATATATATATATATATATATATATATATATATCGCCCAACCCTATGTTTTGCTAATTTCAACGCCAACATACGACACTGGAATTTCTTACATCAAGTAAAAAAACAACAGGTGCTGTATTGTTTGTGAACGCGTATATTTTTAGCAATTGAAAAGTAGAAGCTTGTTCAAGTTCAGATATAAATCCTGACAGTAAAAACGACAACAGTTTTACTGTCAGATTGGCGGAGTGCCAAAGCGTTTATCGATAGTCCTACTTTTCGTGCGCTCCTCGGCGCGGATGGATACACTTCGATTGTGTGCGTACAGTGACTTGTCCAGTTAATGACGCAAGCCAGGATGGCGACAGAGAGTCTAGAAGTTTGACATTTTCACAGTTTACAACAACTGCAGGGGAACGTAACAATACTCCCAATAATGACAGCTCGCATATTTAGTGTTCTCTGTGATCAAATGAGTTTGGCAGGGGAAGTTCGCTTCCAATAAAAGGGCACTGCAAAATGATCCTATTCAATCAAGGTGCACAGGATCATATACGTTCCTGACGAGGCTCTATATTTAGGGCTTTCAGACGGCGGAAATACAATACACAAAATGCTGCTTAAATCACTGATCTTAAAAATAATTTATCAATCTAAAATATTGAAATACACCCTCTTAAGAGTGGCTGACAAGATACAGAGGCTGAATAAGAACAAATGCCTTCCTGGTGGAGAGAAAGGAAGAACAAACAGGATACTCTCTCCAGGGTGCAGAGCAGCCCATTGAGTAAACCACATTAAAAAGCCTTGAGCACATGCCAGACCATAGACCATTTCAGTCGGTCAACTTGTTTTTAAACCTTACATGCGTGGGATGAATGTGTTAAAAATAGCTTTGGGTGGCACTGATTTTAAACATTCAAGTGCACACCACTTAATTTTTTTGCTAATCAAGACTTGAAATTATTATAATGCCCTGCATTAAATAAAATCTGGAAAAAAAACAGACAGAGAATCACTTACTGTTTTCCAAGCAAACATTTCAAATTGAATGCTGAAACACTGATTACATATATTTTTTTATTTGGCCAAGAACCATCTGCCCCTTTTCAAACCAAAACCTAATACAGTATGTAAAAGAAAATATGGAAAACAGCAATATTGCATAAAAAAAATACAAGGACCATCCCCTTATGTGGTCACGGCACGGTCAGTGATAATAAAATGCTAATGCTGTTCACAGACTGCATTCACAGTGCACTCATTGCTGGCAATGGGCTGTGCGCTGAACCATTGGCCCCTGCTCACTCAAGAACAGCACACTGGCAGTAACAACAGCTACTGAGTTTTTCTCTCAGACTCCAGCTTCCAGGCACCAGTGAGGTAACGCAGTCTGATAAAGACTAGATCCCGGCCCATCTGTAGCCAACTCCAGAACGGCACCAACTTTGACCCTAAAACAATAAAACAAGCCTTCATTACCTCATAGAAGGAAATAACCTTCCTTTTTGTGACATATACTGCTAGAAGTGTTTTAATTGCTTGCGCTTTAAGTGCAATTATATATCAGAACTGACAGCACAAACCTTCAATCTCTGTCCAGTTAACAGCCACTTCTGCTACAGGGATATCAAAACACTGAGCAATGAAGAGAAGTTCTACATCAAATGCCCTGCAAGGACAAAAACATTTATTTCAATAATTGAATCTAAAATTTGCTTTTGGGAATTGGATGCTCTTAAGCCTCCTCACCAGCGTTCCACATGCAGGCTGGAGAAGGTTTTCAAGGCAGCTTCACGGGTGAAGAGCTTAAAACCACACTGTGTGTCTTTAATCCCTCTCACACAGAAAAACCACACCAGGAAGTGGAATCCGTACATCAGAAACGTTCGGAACAGAGACCGCTGTCACAAGAAGAAACAGAAGAATGAAAATGCAAAAGTATTAGCAATTTCATGACCGTTAACTGTCGTGCTCCAGTATTTTGAGAAACTGTGTTACCTGAGCCACTGATTCTTTTTCTAGGTGAGCTCTGGATCCACAGCAGATCGCCATGTTATCCTGCATGGACACATGAGAAAAACATTTTCAGATGCACTGAGATCTTTTGGCAAGGACACGTCTGTTGGTAATCTGATAACCGTATCTTCTGGCTAAGCTTCAAAGAGATATTTAATCCACATACCAACAAGAGATTGGCAATACGCTGTCTGTCTATTTTTATTTACAAAAAGTTCAGTCTCACAGGCTTCTCAGTGATGCTCTCAAGACCTTCTTCAAGATTTTCAATGTCAGCAAATTTAGTGGCTCCGTCTGCATCGGCCATAAGAATGAGGCGCCCCCGACTGCTTAGGGTTCCCTGAGTAGAGATAAACACAATAATAAGAAACAATGTTCAACAATTTATTAGTGCGAAATAAGGCTTTTAGACGAGATTAAGAACAAACTCAAACTTCTTCAGGCATCAAGCCATGCAAGCCATATTGAGTTTGCTCACATTCCCAGCTGAGCACAAACAGCATCTTTGTTATGTCTTTCTTTAGATTTCATCAGAAATATGGATATTGCACCAGGGGAACTGGCTGTTTTTGTGTGGTTACCATTCTCACTGCTCCGCCTTTTCCACGGTTCTTCACCAATGTCAAAACCCTCACTTTTTGTGCTCCGTACTTCTTTGTGTATTTCATGGCAACCTGAGGACACAAGCATCCAGTTTGAAAATGAGCACATTAACTATTTTATTTATTACTATTAATTATTATACGAAATAAAGTTACCTCTGTAGTTTTGTCTTTGCTGCCGTCATCTACCACAATGACTTCATACTTGAATGATGGATTCTCCTTCTGTAAAATCAACAAGAAGACAAATCAGAGTCAGTGAAGTTACAGCACTGCCATCTAGTGGTGAAAGGTTTCAAAACACTTTAACAGCCAGTCCACAGAAGTATCCTAAAAGAATGAATTTCTGGATTCACAGGCAAACTCAGATATTTTTACTGATATTATACTTCACATAATCATAAATCACAAATATTTTACTTAGGAAAAACAGAACTTAACAATTAAATCAGAATTAAATACTGGACCTGTCTTTTCTGCAGGTATTCCATAGCTTCATCCATCATAACAGGCACTGAGACAGGACAGAGATATGCATTAACACTATAAATCCTCTTACTGCCAATAACAGATTACTGATTCTAAGCCATATGGAGGGTGCAACCTAAAATTATAGACATTGGCATTTAATTTAATTTATTTTTACAGTTTAAAAATAGGTTTCCTATTTGAATACATCTCAAAATAAATTGTATTCCTGTGATGGCAAAGGTAAATCTTCAGCAGCCATTACTCCAGTCTATAATAATAATAATAATAACTAGACTAGTAAAGTTTGTGAACAAAATTTGAAGATGTCTTGAGAAAGTCTGAACTATTAAAAAGTAGTTTTAAAAGCTTGCAGTTTGAAGGTGTTTATTTGAAGAAGATATATTATAGATAGATAGATAGATAGATAGATAGATAGATAGATAGAGAGATAGATAGATAGAGAGATAGAGAGAGAGATAGAGAGAGAGATAGATAGATAGAAAGAGAGATAGAAAGAGAGATAGATAGATAGAGAGAGATAGAGATAGATAGATAGAGAGATAGAAAGAGAGATAGAGAGATAGAGAGATAGATAGAGAGATAGATAGAAAGAGAGAAAGAGAGATAGATAGATAGAGAGAGATATAGATAGATAGAGAGATAGATAGATAGAAAGAGAGATAGAGATAGATAGATAGATAGAGATAGAGAGATAGAGAGATAGAAAGATAGAGATAGATAGATAGATAGAGATAGATAGATAGAGAGATAGAGAGAGAGAGAGAGAGAGAGAGAGAGAGAGAGAGAGAGAGAGAGAGAGAGAGAGAGAGATAGATAGATAGATAGA
>JAUYWG010000044.1:12540415-12553581 GCA_034779775.1 Enteromius afrohamiltoni
GAGAGAGATAGATAGATAGATAGATAGATAGATAGATAGATAGATAGATAGATAGATAGATAGATAGATAGATAGAGTTTAAGTTTAGAAAGTTTTACATTTGAGGCTGATATAGCTTTAAGTTTTAAAGGGATAGTTATAATTAAAATAGTTAAAATTACTCTAAAACTGAGGTTGCAATCAAAGTTATATTAAAAACTTTGTGGCTCTCCAAGTTTTATGAAGTGCTCCACAAGGATCGAAGGGGTTAAATAACAGCCTTCTGAACGAAGCGATACGCTTGAGCAAGATCTTTATAAACCATCATTTCTAGCTTCTACTATCACACCAGCGTTCGTGAGAGAGTTGTGTTTCAGAGGACACTATAGGACGTAACTGCTAGTCTTACAAGAACCAAGTTTTGTTTACAGCAAAGGTAAACCAGTCTCCTCTAGGCTTATATCAAAATCCTCTGACATATTCTGTACAAACACTTGTTTTGTACTTCTACTTCATGACCCGTGTTTTGTTTTGCTCTCTCCTCCGCATTTGTAAATTATTCTCCCAGGGAATACGCTACATCCTACACCATCTACTGAAACGCAACTCTCATAAATGCTCATATGACAGCTAGCGGAAGATCGAGATTACAGGTAGAGACTACAGCTAGGGTGGGTTGAGGGTAAGTAAACCATAGGGTATTTTACATTTTAACTATCCCTTTAAGAGAGTTTTATTATTCCAAACATTATTACACGCTCTCTGGAATGCTTGATTCTTATTGGTCAGTTAAGACATTCGCAGGTTCGTTCTTTTCAAATAATAACCGCTACAAAGTAATAACGCATACTTGTATGTTTAAAATCCCTCCGCGCCAACACAGATTACCGTTTGGCGCCATCTTGTGACAAACACTGGACAACATAAGGTGCAATTTAATACTTGGAAATAACTAAAATACACCCGTTATTATATATTCATATGTAGATGTTATAAATTGTCTTTGAATGTTAGTCACTGGTACTATATCGTTTCGCGGAAGGATGAAAATTGTTAATTTAAAACAAATATGCCAATAAAATGTTTCAAATTTATATTCATATCCAGTTTTTATCCTTATGTGGCAAGTAGCCGTATAATAAGCGGGATAATGCAGAGGCAGCCGGTAGTTATCACGAAATAAGCCCCTTCAGCCTGATCACACTGTCGGGGTTTATTTCTGCGATAACTACCGGCTGCCTGTACATTATCCCTTACATATGCCATCGAAACAACTCACATCTGAGTTCCTCGTTGTATGACGGGACAACCACGGACAGCTCCAGTGATGGAGGGTCCATCAGACTGGGAAAAGACTCCTCCTTGCCATCCGCAGTCAAGAAGCATTTCTCCTTCTCATGGCGAGTTGGATCTATCATGTTAGCACTGACATGGATAAAAACAACAACCTAAAGACAAGAACAGGTGTGACACAAGGGAGTAACTAACTTGTTCAACAGGATAAATCGGTGAAGCTCAACAAAAGTGTCTCTTTCTCTCTCTATATATATACATATATATATATATGCACAAGTAAAAAAACAACTTAAAATGCATTTCTGTTTTACAAATTAAAAAAACAACAACAACAACAAGAACAAGCTACCTAGCCTCACATAACCTCCACATTACTATAAAGATGTATGAACACATTACAAATTCTAATAATAAGAAATCTTAAATATACCAATATTAAGACGACCAGCGCCAGGATCAGCGAATACTGCAATAAATCTTTTAAAGGGAAATCCATCATCCATGTTCCAGTGAACATTGCACTGCAGGGAAGCTGTCACGAGCGAATAACTAAACTACCCTTCTGAATCATACAGAGCAGCCTTAAAACGAGCCTTCCGGCGACTTAGTGAGGCGGGACATGTATGAATGGGTGTCGTACTAAATTACGGAATAAATAGTTAAATCGCCATTGTTGAACTTTACTTCCAGTCACAGAAAAACACCTACGCGGAAGTCGTTCTTACAAACCACATCATCACAGCGGGAGAAGAACACGCAGCGCGGCGGAGCGGCGGCCAAAAAAACGAGCCTAGCGCCTCACACTGGAGCGGAGGACGCGCACGCAGCGTCTTTACGTCACTGCAGTCTTCGCGTGGTGCTTCTAAACATCATGGCGGCCGGTTTCAAGTGAGTGAGCTACTGCACAGCATGAATTATATGTGTGGATTGTTTCTGAATTATTTCATACGATAACGTCTTGTGGAAAGTGTGATAACGACGTTGTTGTATTATCTAATGTGAATAATGAGGCATTCGTTGTGTTTTTAGAACCGCAGAGCCTCTGGAATATCACAGGAGCTTTTTGGTGAGTTTATTTCAGTTTTTGATTTCTGTTATTATGAAACGAATCTAATAATTAAGTTATTCAATACCTCAATCGTATATACAACAGAAAGAAAACTGTCGTCCTGATGGAAGGGAATTGGGAGAGTTCAGACCAACAACCTTAAATATCAGTAAGCATGGGATGAATTAAAGTGATTTAAAGATAGAGATGTTATTAGGCATGACTGGATAAATATCTCCGTCTAGGCTCTATATCTACAGCTGATGGATCGGCATTGGTGAAAATTGGAAACACTACAGTGATATGTGGGATCAAAGCTGTGAGAATCATTTTTATTTTTCCTGACAATTATGAACAGGCTGTTGATTATGAAGTTACAGCTCTTTTTTTTCTTGCAGGAGTTGACTGCACCGCCACCTGATGCTCCAAATAAAGGATATATAGGTAAATTATAATTGGAGATTTGAGAAATATTATACATTGGGTGGGGGGGGGGTTGAATGAAGTGTAACTCAGTTCCTCTTTGCTCTCCAAGTCCCAAATGTAGATCTTCCCCCTCTGTGCTCATCTAAATTCAGACCCGGTCCACCAGGAGAACAGGCTCAGGCAGCCAGCCAGTTTATCGCAGATGTCATTGAAAGGTGCGCTTGCATTTTTTTGAGAACATAAGAGAATTTTTTTTTTTAAATAATGTTTGCATGAAATTCCATATTTAATTTTTTTTTTTTTTTTTGCTTTTTAGTTCAGATTTAATACATTTGGAGGAATTGTGCATTGAAAAGTCTAAGGTAAGATATAGTAAATAAATATTACTGCTGTCAAAAGATTAATTGCATCTAAAATAAAAGCTTTTCCTCAACATGTGTTGTGTATATTTATTATGTATATATTGATACACATACAGAGTATATATTTTTCAAATATTTACATGTTCGTGTATATATATATATATAAACATTTTTCTTTGATGTAGATGAATGTGTATATATATATATATATATATATACACACACAGTACACACACTTTATGTAAACAAAAACTTATTTTGGATGCAACTAATCACTTAGAAAGCACAAAGTATATTATGTATATTAATGACAAAAATATTATCAAACTGATTTTCAATTCCTGTACACTTTTTCACCGATTGTTCTAGCTTTGTTGGGTGCTGTACTGTGATATTATGTGTTTGGATTATGACGGGAACTTACTTGACGCCTGTATCATAGTTCTGCTGGCGGCTTTAAAGAATGGTGAGCGCTTCTCCGGAGTATTACATTTCCTCCTGCTGTTATGATGACTGATAAACACATTTCATATTTCTCAGCACAACTCCCCGAAGTCACAATAAATAAAGAGACCGATTTAGCAGAAGTTGACATCCAGAAGAAGAGGCCCTTGAAGATCAACCGGCATCCAGTTGGCTCATCGTTTGCAGTATTTGATGAGTAATTGACAACCTATTTCTCTATTATACCACTGCAGTGTCGGTTAGGGTTAAAACATGATTTGCTTTAGCCACGTCAACTGCTTGATCATTAGGAAAGAAAACACTGGTCTTAAGATCAATATACATTTCTGTAGAAACAACAAGAATGTGTTCAGACACAATCTTTTGTATTTCTGCATTGAACAGCTCTGTTATCATAGTCGACCCTACAGCAGAAGAAGAAAGCTTGTCAACGGCATTACTGACCGTGGTAACAGACGAGGAGGATCGACTCTGTGCCATCAACAAACCAGGTGAACATTAAGATGTGACAAATTGCAACTTATTTACAGCATCAGGGATGCAAACTCATTGGTGTGAAAACTGCTTTTATATCAGCTTTAAAACCTATTTTAAATGTTTATATGAGAATATAAACATGGACCCTGGTTTGAGTTTTTGTTAAAATGTAAGAATTCAATTAACCAATAGTTGTCACAAAGTCTTGTGGGCAGCTTCCTTCCTTCTCTACACTGTCCTACTATCATACTGAAGCCAAAGACACAAAAAATAAACCTTAAAACCCAGAACCAACTAATAAATAACCATATATTACTGAAACTATTACTCTTTTAAAATACTTTATAATATTACAATAATAGTTCATCGACGGCATATTTTCCTCACCCTTTACTTTCCTCTTTTAGACCAAAACAGTCTGAGTTTTTTATCCCTATACCCTATGGTAATGCTGGTGAATGGTGACCATGATTTTGAAGCTCCGTAAATCTGATATATCCGCAAGTACCTTATCACACATCCGCTGAAGCAAATCGATGGGTTTTTGTAACCAAAATATTTCTAGTTGTAAAATTGTATCTTAAATAATCTGACCTATGCACGTCCCGAGAGCTTCGGGTTCCGGCTTCTTGGCTGACTTCTGACTCGATGTATGACATAAGCTGTATTGTAATATTCATTTTGGGTGATGTATAATTTTTTTAATTTAATTTTTTACATAACAGTACAAGTACAATACTAATATCTCCCCGCATATTTGCTTGAAATCATTAAACTAAGATTTAGTTTGCTTTAATTTAGGTGAAAATTTACAGGTAGACTTTAAAGCTTTTCATAAACGATCCTTACAAATTTAAGAAGCTTTTTGTCCCTTCACAAATTAGGATTCAAAAAGATTGCCTTTTCTTTGGCCTGCAGATATCTTTTTTGCAGCTTTAAAAACAAATGTTCCATTTTGTTTTAGGTGGGACGTCGTTATCTGGTGAGAAACTGCAACACTGCATAAACAGAGCCATAACGAGAAACAAAGAAATCAGCAAACTGGTGGGCAAAGTCGTAGAGAGCATGAAGACGGCGAAATAAACGCACGCAGTCATGACATTTTTATCTAAAAGATGTATTTTTCACTGTCAATATATACTTTCTTTTTTATCACAATAAAACTGCCGACAAATACCATTTACAAAAATTCTGCCTCAGTGTTCAGAAATGTCATCCATTCACATGGTTTAGATTTTTTTTCTCCAAAAGAATATACATCAACTCCCCCTCAGTATAACAAAATGCCATTTTAAAATGTGCCGTATAAAAACCGCACATGTAATTGCATGCTGGGACAAGGCGGCCTATCACTCTTGACATCCAGCAGTATAGAGAAGTTTTCTCGTAACGGTAAAGTTGAGCAACAGGTGATTGAGGCACATCTGTACGGCCCTTATTAGTGTGCGTAGGGTCCACCCTCTCAAGCCAAAGCGGCTCTCGTTGAAAGGGCCATTTGGAAGGAGAATAAAGACAGCATGCCATAGAGAACCCTACAAGAATGGTCTCATTTAATATCTTGTATTTCTTTTAAAAATACGGTAATACTCTAAGGTCCCCTGCTCTAAAAAATCCTTGCAGTATCTATCCATCTGTCCTGAGGTCAGGAGGGCAATTCCTGCACCCCTATGAACATAAAAAACCCAACTTTAGTCCGGTCAAGCCATAGTCAGTCGGTAAAATGCTGCCGATCGATGGAGCACAGTGCCGCTGTGTCATGATTTGGAGAGGGGCTGTGGCGTGCTTCGTTTCCTTTTACTTTTTGGCTGGTTGGCGGAATGTTGCCGTGGCAGCGCCGCCTGTGCTGCCGCTCCCACTGCCATACCCATTTGCTGCTGTTGCATTTGGTGCTGCAAGAATTGCAACTGTAAAAGGGAAAAGTAACGGATAATGAACATGTGCAGTTTAAAAGGTCCCCGGTGTCTCCTCTCACAGCAGCTGTGCCTCTGAAGCATCTCTTCCACTTAGCAATGAAGATAAATGTCATGAACAAACGGACACCTTCAGCTCTGATCTTGGGATTAGTTGGTTTTAGTGCATCTCGTCGTCAATTGGTAACAGATTAATGCAAATGTAGCCAAGCGTGAAAACCACTTTAGGCTGTGTTTGTTTCTTAGAATTGAAAACAAAAACTTGAATGATGCTTAATGTGAGGAAAATGCTTAATATTTAAATAATATTGGTTCTATTTGTTTTAAAGACATACACTGCTGTTAAAAAGTTTGAGGCTGGTAATGCATATTGGAAAGAAATTGATACTTTTATTTAGGAAGGACCGTTTAAATTGGTCAACTGATAGTAAAGACATTTTTGAATTTAGAACGGATTTGTGTTGCAAATGCTGCTCTTTTGATCTTTATATATTTTAATATAAAATCAGAAATTAATTGTCATATTAGGAGGATTTCTGAAGGATCATGTGACACTGATGACAGGAGTAATGATGCTAAAAAATTCAGCTTTTCATCACAATTAAAATAGAAAGCATATTTTAAAATATTACTGCTTTTTGTAATTTTGCTAAATAATTGTAGCCTTGGACATAATAAAAACATCAAAACTTATAAAACCACAAATGTATTATGTCTACATATGAACTTTGCTTAACTACTTTATAATTATTCTAAAATTTGAGATGCACTGATTTAAAAAGTCTGGTTAATAAACCAGTAATTATTATCCTGTTCTTGCTAGAGGATATTAAAATTCCAAAACCTTTCCAGACAAATACATAAAAAATAAAACAAATATAATAGATGTAGCCTATACACAGTAGTCAACATTTGAAGTGGATCAAAAAAAAGTTGTATTAAGACAAAAAACACTTTGAAGAAAGATGTTCTGAGTGTTAACGGTGTTGCTAAAGTTAAATTAAATATACAATATCAACTGAAAATTGATCAGCATCTACATTTTTCCAGACAATGTAACTCTATATTTAATAAGATACATATTTCGTGCCTCTCCCACTGGCTCGGATAATGGAAGAGTTTCGACTGAAGCAGAGCTGCTGAAAGGAAACCACCTTTCATTAATACTGCAGTAAAAACAGATTGAACACGCTGGACAAATATCAAAAGTGTTTGCAGAAGCTGTGTGAGGCTGAAAGAGGGAGGAATGGAAGAGGGTAAATGATGGGAACAACATACTGCGAGGAAAAGAAGGGGATCAAGCAGGAGCGGCGGATAGAAAGTGGTCAAATTAAACATGCAATGCAGCTGCTGCTGATGTCAGTTATGTTATACACACAGCCATGCTCTCGTTTGCTGTCAGTAACACAGCAATCCATCTCGAATCTCAGCTGAGGCTAATGCAAGAGTTGAGCTGTTACTGGGGTCAGATGGAGGACAGGAGAGCCGTTCAGTGTGAGCTGCGTGTGATGGAGAAAAACTCATCAAGTTTTAGAGATTTTGATCGCTATAAAAACATGCTTCTCAAGCAGCTGTTGGAGATAATGCCACAAGCTTGTCTGAAAAATGTTGGTAAAGGCTTAGAAAGAAAAATGGTAGCAAATAATGGTAAGGGAAGAATCCATGTGAAGCTTTGCATGTCAGTTAGAAGTAGCCAGAAAAGAAGCTATTGACGTGATTGTGATGAACAACAGTGTTTAGATGTGTAGTGTGGAACATTTAAATCTAAAGAGTGAATGCATAGACATCATATACCAGACCGACCTTTCACCGGATCTTAAAAACAAGCTAATACTTTTATTTAGCAAGAATGCATTTAATTTATCTAAAATGACAGTACATTTTGATGATGCAGATGTAGATTCCATTGGAATAATTTGAATTAAAGAATCATGTGCAGTAAGACAAGAAGGGTGTATAAAAGTTTTATTTCAGGCTTTTATTCACATATAAACTGATCAGTAAACATAAAGAGAAGCTCAAGCACATATGTGTGGTAGAAAAAATCCAACAGGTTCTTGTGAGTCAAGCAAGCGTGTTTGAGCTTCTGGAACAAATCTGAATGCTGTAAACATTGGTAGCTGATCAGTGAATATGTGAATAAATTCATATCGATTTTTAAAAACATTCTTCGGTTAAATTACTTTCAATGAAGGGACAGAAAGATCTTCATTTGATTTGGTTTTGGAATGACATGAAGGTGAGTAAATGATAGGATATTTATTTTTGGGATGAAATAACCCTTCGAGAGAGTCTGAGAGGTCAAAGGTCAGTCTGATATACACATGTCTATGGGTGGATGGGGTCAAAGTTGCTGCATTACTTGGATCTGTGGCTGGTGCTGTTGCTGGAGCCTCGGGGACGGTAGGCTGGGCCCGGACCCCTCCAGACCACAACCCAGCTGGGACAGCACTACCACGGACAGAGGGGTGGGGTGGAGGAGGAAGAGGAGAGGAGGGGAGAGAGAAAGAAAGAACAGGGTGGGGAACGAGATAACAGGAAATAAAAGGTAGAATGTAGCAGAAAGAGAAAAAGTGTCATCCACCATCATGTTAATCAAATGACAAACCCAGATAATTAAAAAAAAACAGGTGTGATTAACTTCGATTGATCTATGTTAAGATTAGTAGGACACACTACAAAATCTAAATCCATTAGTATGTCTACTCGTTGTGTTAGTGTCTGTTAGATATCTGGACTTGAGATGTACTTGAATAACAGTGAGAGAAGTGGCAGAGAAATGAAACGCATGTGTTAAGTGCGTGAGTCTGTACCTGCTGCCTGGGGAGACATGAATCCCCCCACTCCGGTGAGATTGATGACCGCCGTCTGTTGTGCGGACAGACCCTGTTCTGCTGTCAGACCTGGATCAGCCTGATTCAAAGAGGTCAACTGAATTAACTTTAGAACATACAGATATACATGTGTATATATATATATATACACACACACACAGTAGTATTGGAGTTGGATCAATACCTTTAATTAAAGTTGTCCTAAAATATAAAACCAAAATGCGTTCTTGTCCCAGGACAAGTTTAATGAACTTTTTTAATCCACTTCAAATGTTGACTACTGTGTGTATGTATATATATATATATATTCTTTAGTGTTGCATGAAGCTAAAAAAAAAGATTGCCAATGTCAAATAAAAAAACTGAGGAATAATTGACCCCAAAATGGAAATGTTTATTTTAAAGAATGCTGGTAATCAAGCAGTTGATGGATATTTATTTCCCTTCTATTGAATACAATGGGGACCAAAAATAGTTTGGTTGTATAAAATATCTTCTTAAGAATAAGAAAGCATAAGAAAGATATTCATACAATAGGGTGAGTAAAGAACAACAAAATGTTCATTTCTGGGTTACTGTTCCTTTAAGTCATTACATGTAATTTAGAAACAAAATAATAGTACATAAATGATAAAAAATAAGAGCAATTCTATTCAAACATCTCTTTCATCTGTATAGAAATTTATAATGAAAATGTAAAAAAAATGTTGAATGTTTTTTAATATTTGAAAAAAAAAAAAAATATATATATAAATATATATATATATTTTTTTTTTTTTTTTTTTTTTTTTTATGTAATTAACTATAATATATTTAACAATGCTACTGAATCAGTGTTTTTAAAGATAAAAAGATAAGAGTGTTGATGGCAAAAGTAATAGAAATATATGGGAAATGAGTTGCTAAATTAAATCAGAGTTTCTGCAGGATTTTAAAGCTCAAATTTAAGACTTTTTAAGATCGGCAAAAATAAAATTGATACCATATGAGCGGGGGAGGGGACTGTCTATAGTACTATATTAAACTGTAAAACGCATAATTTACATTACACTTCAGCCTTTTTTTAAAAATGGGTGACAAAAGTATTGTTAATACAATTATTATAATTAAATTATTATATATATGAAACAACATGAATTAGAAGTGTAATATTGACAAAAACACACATATATATATATATATATATATATAAAATGTTGAGTGTGTTATTGTGCTGATATCTTAAAGATTACCATGGACTCCTGAATTTTCTTCATATTCTGTGTGGTCAGTTCACAGTGATAGAAATAGGGATAGTGATAGTAATTCATCTTTTTCCAGTAAGATTTCTGGGCATTTTTACCTTTAAGCCTTTCTTTTGAAAGTGTGCATCATCTTTTGAATCAAATTTTTGCTATTACCAAGCAAATGAAATCAGTATCAACAAAATTCATCTCTGCAATGCATCTTAAATGGCATCTAGATGTTTTTACAGTTTAATGCAAGACACAGAAATCCTAACCTGCAGTTACAAATGCATAAATAATGCTTTGATATTTGAAACGTTGAAAACTGATGCTTAAAATAATTTTTTGTTAAATTAAGATATTTAAGCGAGTCGTTGCAATTGAACTCAATCATTTAAACATAGATTCATTCAGAAACTAAACGCCACCAGGGAAGCTAAACAGTGCTGTGGCTGTGTTTTGGGTGATTTTTGTTGGCGAAATAGAGCAAAAATCAGGAAATGTGGTGTCTAATACGCAAGTCTCTTAATAATAACTTCTGGTTTATTGAACTGTTGCTTAAAATCATTTGTAATCATGCTGACTTTTGGAAGAAAAACGGCATTCTTCGTGTGATTAACTATATGAAATGTTACAAATATATGCTCTACATTTTCTGCCCCATACCTTAAACAACGTGAACCGAGAACTGGAACGCGCACTAGCTTAACTTATTAACAGATTCATTCGGACTCACCAGACTCTGGACTTGCAGCGCTCATGTTTATTTCATTAAATTATAGTCGTTTTTAATGAATCATAGTTTGAAATTTAATTCTTTCTGTCTCCAAATGTAAACAGCTGATTGTAGCCTTTGACTTTCAAGGAACAGCATTTTCAGTTTTGGGTAAACTATCCTTTTAACACTATTGGAGCAGTGTAAAATAATAACTACAGTGTGTCTGACTCACTGTGTCCCCCTGCTGCTGAGGACTGGATGTGGCGGACTGACTGCTTTGCTGCTGAGGGGAGAACTGAGACAACTGCTGCTGCTGTAGAGAGTTAAAAATCAGTGGTCCTGTAGGGAGCTGAAAGAAAAGAAAAAACAAGCATAATGGGAGGGAAAGACAGAATCGTCTCCACAAAGCCACTACCTAAACTACAAAAGCTCTCTCACCTGAAGAAGGTTGAGCGGTCGCAATCCCGGGCTGTTGTTCAGCCCAAAAGCCCCACCTGGTGGAACAACATGAAGATTTCTCTATCCATAGTAGCAACTGAAAACTTGTGAGAGTCAATCATTAACATCTGACCGTGAGATTCACAGAGAGGTTTACCTGCTGGGGCTGCAGGCTGCATGGCAGGAAGAGCTCCAGACATGAGACCACCAGAGGGCAGAAGCCCACTCAGGGGTATACCAGACGCCAGAGTGCCAGGACTACAACCCAACATTGGGTTAGAACCGCTCATCAGAGTCTGCGGACTGCTGTAAGAGACCACAAACAGAGGTGGTTAGTTACCGTTTCCCTTTAATATCCCTGAAAACAAAAAACGTGGATTCTTACCAAACCGAGCCCACCACGTTGATAAAGTTGAGCCCTGCGGGGTTTGTCATGACCTGTGAGGATGTGGTGCTTGACGTGGGCAGGGGAATAGTCATGACAGGCAGGGTCATCTGCTGTTGGGCGAAGGGGGTAAGCAGGGTGGGCTGCTGTGGAAGGGCAGGGTCCTGAGGGGTGGGCGTTACTGAAGGCGTGGAACTCTGAATGTCGGCGGGGTGGGGCGTGGAACATGGCGTGTTGGTGGGTGTGGGTGTGGAGGGTTTGGGAGTACCTGATCCTGTGGAGGATGATCAGAGAAGGAAGATGAAATAATATTTGGTTAACAAGCACAAGCTGTGTTTCCTTCCAAACATTCAAATTAATGCGCAAAAGGGATGGGCGATATCTTATCTGTCTGTGTGCACAACACGTGAAATTGATCGCCTCCTTCTACAATCCGAAATACGGCTGTACAGTTCGACAAAAAGTGGTCTGAGCCTTGAAGTAGCATGTGCGTGATTTCTCTATATGCGTTTTATTCAGCTATAGCGATCACTGGAAACCTTCTTTATATTAGGGAAAAATCAGGAAATATCAATAAATAATAACATTTACTGTGATAAGTATTTAAGCCCATACCACCCATCCTATTTCACATAAAACATTCGTGAATAAAACAGTCTCCATCTAACAAATCTTTACACTAGGTGATGCCACTTGAATATAATAATTTTCATATGTGTTAAATTTCTTGTGGCTGAGAACAAGCAGACGAAACAATAAATGCTGCCATTGCTTACAGAGGTGGATGCTGCTGTTTAGGACAATTAAACGTTTCAGAATGACCAAAAGCGAGATCTGCCCGCTGCTAGTAACACTATCCCATCTCCAAGCGCAAAAAAGCCACACTTTTTTGATGCACATGGAGGAATTAATTAGTTAAATGTATTTCCATTACAGTTTTTTTTTAATCAGATAAAAAAGGTTTATCCTACTCAAATGTGCATTTTTTAAATTATTGTGCATCTTGGTGTTTCCATCCAGCGGTTTTTATGTGATACTCCAAAATGCACATAAAAATAGATGGATGAAAACGTAGCTGCTGATTTCTAGTTGTGAACCGAGGGATACTCACTCTGCATGGGTGAGAGAGCAGCAGGGGACAGCAGGCCAAGCTCCATGGAGTGTTTCCGGGAGAGTGACTGATTCTTTGTGGGAGGAGGGGTTGGGCACTTGAGATGGCCGCTTGAGGCCTGTGTACTGTACGGGTTACCTAGAGAAAGGCAGGGAGCGTACATTTATACCCTTTTTAAACATATTGAGATTGAAGAGAGGGAACGAGATGGAGGTCAGACATTGATCTCAAACACTGCTTTCAATGTTGATAACAACAAGAACTATCATTAATAACTGAGCGCCAGTAATAACTGAGATAAGATGAACATCAGATTAGCATATTAGAATGATTTCTGAAGGATCATGTCATGTGATACTGATGATCCTGAAATTCAGCATTGCTATCACAGAAATAAAATAAACATTTTAAATATATTAAAATTAGTGCTGTCGAATAAATAACTGTGAAAAATCACATTCATAAAGTTTTTCTTCACATAATATATGTGT
>JAUYWG010000044.1:12553681-12578858 GCA_034779775.1 Enteromius afrohamiltoni
TATTAAAATTAGTGCTGTCGAATAAATAACTGTGAAAAATCACATTCATAAAGTTTTTCTTCACATAATATATGTGTGCATTGTGTATATTTATTATGTATATGTAAGTACACACACAAATAGTATACATTTTGAAAAAATGTATATTTATATCATTTATAATATAAATAATTTAAATATATAAATAACACTTTTTTCTTAAATATATACATATGTGGATTCCTATATATATATTATTTAATATATATAATATATTTATTTAATTAGATTTTTATTTTAATTTCATAATATTACAATATTTAAATTCATGTACGTATTCTGCTCTTATCTTGTTGATACATATCGTTATATTACAAGTGTGTCTCACCTGAGGAGGCGCAGGCTGAGCCGGCTGGCAGTTTGATAGGAGGAGGTCTGTGTTTGACACCCTTTCCTAAAACCGAAGACTGGACCAGAGCTGAGAATCCATCAGCCTGGATCAACAACAAACATCCATCAGAATGGACCAATCTTGTCATGACATTCACATGAATGTTAGGCAAAAGCACGTTTTTGTCACATAATTCTCTAAATCAAGAGAAAATAAACAAATCTCATAACATTTATTTTGTACTTCAGGTTAAAAAACAAAAAAAACATTATGTTTACGAACCTGATCCTAATCATATTAATGATCTATGTCTTAGTCGTGATGGTCGATCTCACCTCGTTTTCCCTGGAGGGGGAGAGCTGGCCTTGGGACCCTGCACTGCCTGAGTTGTGCAACATCTTCACCTGACACTTCACGTCTCGCTCATACACCTCTTTATACTGCGTTAGAAACCTGCAGCGCAGAAATATATATTACTTACTAAGCGGAACCAAAACCCGAAACTCAATAACAACAGAGCATGGCTCCTGTACATACCGATCAGCATCTGTTTTTGAACCTATGAGGAATCTACAAACCACATGGGAAATAAAAGATTAGTTAAGTGCAACAACAATTAGGTCAAAGTACTTTCATCTTAGAGTGTAATATAATATAAATGTCATCAGTTGTTTCTTACGGTGGGTGAATGAGGTGTAAGTCTGTGACATCCTCCTCTGATTTGGAGTCTTTGGCGCTGTAGATTTTCCCATACATCAGCGGGTCCCCCATAGACTGGAAGATAGTGACTTTTGTTCTTTGAGGCTGACCTCCTACCTCACACTCGAAAACGTAGTCGTCCCTCACGTCCTGTTTATAATCACACTGATAAATCTACCAGGGTCCATGTGCAGTCTAGCTAGTATGTAAGATTTACACATTTGTATTACCTGTGCAGGCCAAACAGTGGGCTGAGTCTCATCTAGTTTGACCGAGTTCTCTGCCACAGCATATTTCTCCACCTGGAAGCAGAAAGAAAAACTTGGATACAGGAAAAAGATGCCATCTCAGAACTCAAGAATTTGGAATGTACATATCTAAACAGCTTAGAACCCATGGAAAAAAAGAGAGATGCAACTCACATCAATTTCTGATGGGACAGTCAGCTGACAACTGCTCTGTTTCCACATGTCCACACACTGAGGAAAAGACAAGAGCGATTTAAAAGCAGAACACACTCACACTAGTCATAAAAGAAGACAAATACACTTTAAATGAGATGTTTGATTAATACAGTACTGTTTAAAACTGGTAAGAGCTTCCTCTTATACTTAAGGCTGCATTTATCTGTTAAATATTACAACTTAGTATTAAAATAAATATTAAATACACATTAAAAATCAAGAAGCATTTCTTTTTATGTCTCATTTTTTTGTGTGGAAACCGTAATAGATATAGATTAATAGAATCTAATTGTATTGTAACATTATTACAAATGTATTTACGGTTTGTTTGTTTACTTAAATCAATTTAATGCATCACTGCTAAATAAAAGTACAATTTTCTAAAACTTACCTGACCCCCAAAGCTTTAAACAATGATGAACGATTGACATATTTTGCTTAAATAAAGTTTAAATCCAAATCAGCAGAGAAAGTAAAACTGCTCTGCTAATTGTGTCTGTGTCTTTGACTCACGTTTCCAGCTTTGGAGATCTTAAGGTCTATGGAAGGAGCAGGTTTCCTCTCTTTCCTCCTCTGCAGGTAGTCCAGGAGTCGGAGCTGTGGCAGTGCAGGGCAGTGGCTCATCATCTCCTGTTGTCGGTTCAGAGCTGCTTGAGAATGCCTCCTGAAACACCTGCAGAGAAGAGAAAGATGACAACCATATTATTACAAAACAATCCATTTTGAAGCCTTTAACTTCAACGATCAGATTCATGCACTTAACCTAAACAGGCCTTCGACTTACTTATTTTTATTAGCTGCATAGAGAAAAAACAATGAGATCACAACAACAGTGGCTTCTTTTCAGTTCACACACGGAGATTATTGAAACATTACCGTTTCATGGATCGCGTGTTCATCTTCTGTTTGTTGTAGAGCAGACGGTTGGTCGTGCAGCTGACAGAGATGGAGGGGTCCAGACACAGAGGCTCTGCTGTGGCCAGAATCAACTGACTCTCCAGCTGAAGTTTATCATCCTATAAACACAATCAAACCACGTTTGTGAGCAGGATTTATTGGGCAGGTCTAAATCGAAGCTTGGTGATGCAAAGGAGCCAATGGATTGGGAGCCAAAGCAGTGTTGGAGTTGAAGCAGCACTGACTGCACAGACTGATCTCTGTGTGACATCAGTACAGCGAGAGCTATAGAGAGCAGGTACTTTGATGTCGAACACTGATCATCCTGTGCAGTGCTGCTTCAGGTCGAACACACACATGATAACTAAGCATAAGCATCAGTAGTCTGCCCGTCATTACAGCTTGCTATATAGCTATGCCTTCATCACGTTACGTGGTTGCTATAATTTACAAAACAACTGAGCTTGCTCTCCTTTTGTAAACCAAGATGGTCGAGGAAGACAGTTGAGGAAGGCGGTAGCTTTGCCGTGAGTGGGCGTGGTTTCAGTGCCCCCAGTGTTTGAGGGCAGAGAGGACAGCTTATTATATTTACTTTGTGGTTTTTTTAGCACTCATTGGCTGGGTGTTAGTAACACATTTTTCTGTGGTGTGACAAACTCAGAAAGCACATTTAATATTGACTTTACGTGGACCTTAAAGTTAAGTAAGATTTGTTTTAATTTTATACAGCATACATGAATTAAATCCATCTAAAGTGACATACAGTATGTGGTTAAAAAAAAAAAAGATTTATATATGAATAAATGCTGTGAAAGTATCACAGTATCTATAAAAATATTTTCAACATTGATCAATTATTACGTTTGCTAAGTGCTTTTTACTCTTTTATTTATTTTTGTATTATTTTTTTCTTTTCAGCACTCATTTATTTAATTTCAGTTTTAGAAACTATTCTTCTTCTACTTTCTTTTACGGTTTCATCTAATACTTTAATTTTCATTTTAATGAACAAAAATGATTTAACATTATTTTTACTTTTACTAAACGACAACTGAAGGGCAGGTAACATTTACAACACTGATAATAATAATAAAAAGACTGGAGTAATGATGCTTTACATCACAGGAAAAATGTACATTTTACAATATACTAAAATAGATGAAAGTAAAGTTGTTTTGAATTGTAACAGTGTGCCACTCACAATATTACGGTTTTACTGTATTTTTGATCAAATACTTGCAGCCTTGATGTGCACAAGAGACGTCTGTCAAAAACAGTCTTACTGACCTCAAAGATTTGAATGTTAACAGATAGAGTCCCCTCACCTGTGTCCACTTGTGGTGATCGCTTGTCATAGCATGAACATCACAGATCAGGGTCTGGCGTAGAGAAAATAGATGACTTAAAGATACTATAGAAAACACAAAGTTTCTCAAAATACAGAACATGGACTGCTGGTCACAGATCAGGCCTGTTACTGACCTGCATAGTGGGTCTCAGCAGGATGTGCCGGCTCTGGTATGTGGGCATCTTTGCATTTCCAGACTGTCTGTAGTCCCTGACCTCAGCTATGACACAGCCACAGTGGAATATGTTCACCTGAGAGAACAGAAACAGGAAAACACATAGAAGCTGGTGGTTTATGCATAGGTTCCTCAAGAATTAAAGAAACACGTCGATTAATTAAATTACAATTCACATCTAGAATCAATTCTAAACCAGTATTATTTATTCTAGTCATTCATTTATTTACTGTAATAGTGTTTATTAATATTTTTAATTAGCTTATATTTTTAATATTTTCAGTTCATTTTACTCTTAGCCATGTCATTTTTTATATTCATAAGTCGCTTTATTTTATTTAAGACTTTTTTTTTCTTTTTTAGTTTAGACTGAAAACATTTCGGTCACTTGTCAAAGCAACACTTCTTATTTTCAGTATAGGTTATATATTTGATTTCAGCTTTACCGAAAACAGTTATCAATAACACTTAACACCATTTAGGAAAGGCTAAAGGAATTAAAATTTAACAAATTAAACAGTCATAGACAGCAGAAATTAGAAAAACACACATTAAAAAAAACTTTACATTCCACTAACCTGTGATTTTTCTAGAAGGTCTACTAGGATGGGCGGCAGCTCCTCAGCATCCAGATACTCCAGTAACTCTGTTTCTTCATAGCGAAGTCGGATTGTTTCTGAATCTTATAAGTTGGGACGAGTTTATTAATATGCAACATGCAAAGCTCAGCTGATTGAACCAAACAAATAAAAAGCAGACAGTACCAGATCCATTTTTTCCTCTAAGCATAAGCGAGTATCCTTCATTTCCACGGTACAGGTTGACCACCAGACAGGAGACCGACTCCTGCGCGACCAGCTTCTCTAGTAGATTCACATTTCTCCTCAGTTTCTACAGGAACAATACATGCACACAATACAATATTAATAAAACACGCTTGGATAAGTTATAAAATCCCACCCTACTTAATGCCTTGCTTCATCAGGAACGGTTGCGAACGCTACTTAATTTTTTACATGTTACAGCAGCCACAAATTACCTTCAACTCTGGTTCTTTTTCACACTCTTCAATGTACAATTCATAAAGTTTCTGATATAAGGATTTCCTTCCGCTCGAGGAAACTCGTCTCTTCGCCGGTCGCTGACGAGCACTTTCAACAATGTACTAAACGAGAAATAACAATGTTATAGAGCAGTAATATGAAGACACACATGATTTCATTTACGAAAGCGGTGCAATATAGTAGACTCAAATAAAAACTGCTATGTGCAATAAATAAAAAGTACAGCAGAAAATAAGTACCTCAGCCCGATCCAATGCATATTCTAAGACTTGTTGCTGGGGAAGAAATATAAATGAAAATGCATAAGATAATCTCTTGTATAAGTCAAATATGATTAAATCTATTTAAAAAAAAATCATCCATCCTGATTCCTTACCATTGTGGTTGCTGCGTGACAGGAGGCGATGTTGTGTTACACCAGCACTGTCACCTCCACAAACACACCATTCAAGCCCTGAGATCAGACACAGAGACAGTTTAGAAACACACTACCACGTGCACTCACCCGTCAGCTGACAGCCTTCATTCAAACGCCAAACCCAGACACCCAACGACAAGCGTGTGACTGCGAATGCACAAAGTACGAGACATGAACTCAGCTCATTGAGGCTGTTATGCATCTGTGTGTGTATGCAGTCACAACATCTGGCAAACAAACGTGGCGAGCTTCAACACGATGATGACAAAGTACGTGTTAAAGGGTGCGGCAGCGATAAACAGCATGCATTCATGAAATGCAAAGGAATATGTTCCCAGCAGAAGAAGGCAAACTTCAGCACTGCAGCTTCAGCAAACGACAGGCTGGCTAACCACAGCTAACAGCTCACTTCAAATGCACAAATCCACTAAACACGACCAACTGACAGAGCGGGGCAGAGCGCGACAATGGCGACAAACATCAAAACCGACTTGCCAATCGAGTTGCATCACCACAGGCAGGAAATCCAAAGCAAAAAGCGGAATAAATGTCTCAGTGCCTTCAATGAAAAAAACTCACAGCAGCCATTTTGTTCCAGTGTAACAACAAAATCCAAACTTCCGGTTTGCGCGCGTGCTGGAGGCGGAACCAAAGATCCGCGGCGCGGAACCGTTCAAAAACCGCATTTCTCTTTGCACAATAAAAACTCACTCAAAATTCACTATAAGCTAACCACAGTTTGATGTGGTGATTTTTACAGTTCAAATGTTGGTAACATGCAGTGCACATCTTAGAAGATAAACCGGCGAACTAACAAACGTTTAAATTGTTTACAATACACCATAACTAATATCAGTAATTTACTTATTGAAAAATACTGTAGTGATTTATCTTAAATCCGATATTAACTGAATAACTCACTTTAGTATTTAGTTTATTTATTTTACAGGCGGGTGTAATTTGGACAAAATGCTCTTTGCATTATTTACCGGAAATAACCGAATAGGAATATAATTATGAATACAATAGAAATAGGAAGCATAAAGAGAAAGTATGATTATCATCAGAGACTAGGGATACAAAAGGCAAGCTCTTATGTTCTAGTTTAAGCTGCATTGTTTTGCAATGTCTTCATGTATATTTTGTCTTTGTTGTAATTGATAAAAGACGACTTGTATTGATGCATTAACACTTTCCAGTACTTACTATACTCGTTACAGTAAATTATACATAACTACAACCAATTCTAAACCAAACCCTAACACTAAAGGTAACCTTACAGTAAGTACATAAATGTGCAATTACACTACCATTATGTCACTTTAAATTAATATGTAATCCTTTTAATCTTTCAGTCATTTATAACACAGACAAGAGCAACTTCTTTTTTTAGATCAGATCAGATAATCAGTATAAAACGGTTTTCAAAATCCTATCAGCTCCTAAAAAGAAATGAAAACAATCACACATAGTTTTAGGAAAAATATTTTTATTAATTCATTCCCTAAAAAGAAAATGTTCACATCACTCCAAACAAAAGCATCCAGAAATCTTCTAAACTCACGAAGATCCACTAACAAACGGTATTGCATAAACCACTTGAAATGTCACAACGCAATCTTTAAAAAAAATAAAAACAAAAAGGAAAATAAGACAGGCAATGAATAAACATAAGAGAAAAAGCATAATCAAGTTAACATTTTAACACATGGCCTACATATGCAACACACTCGAGACAAACATGAAACTCAACCGACTCATGTAGTTCATTTGGTGTTTCCACAGCAAACAAACATTTGGGGAGTGTGCTTCTTATTTCAGCATCTCCAACCTCCTGTTTGTCAAATCACAGAATGAACCATAAACGAAAGACTAAAACATTTTACAAAAATTAAAAAGGGAAACCACACACATATTGCTTCTTTTCCACAAGTTAACTATTAATACTAGTTTGCGGACTTGACCTCTCAGAGCATAATCAGAATACACTCATACAAAATAAAACGCTCTAATAAACCCCAGGGGGGTCAGTCGAATATGTATCTCTTATAAAGAGAACAGAATTCAAAATTTATTTCTTAAAACTTTTTTTTTTTTAAAGATTCTAGAGATAATAGACTTCATAGAACCTTAATAATAGACAGTTAACCATGCACACATCAGGGTAGCGTGTGGACGGGATTCTCTGAACGTCCACCAGATGGCAACAAAGTCTGATCTGAAATCAAGGCAGTTGGGTAAAGGCTCACTTTGCCCTCACTATTCTTTCAGTTGATGCACGAACCCTAGATACAAGAAACCATACTATAACAGCACAAGAAAACAACCTCTACACAATACGGAAAAGAAAACCAGTAATTCAGTTTTAAATATTTTGTAACAAGCAAATAATTGTCCTAACAAAATAAATACTGAAACAGTTACCTTGAGGTAACAAAGGCTTTGGTTGAGCATTCCTATCTCTCCAGCATTAATCCCAGCACCGAGTTAAACCTAAAGTTAATTAGGCCTGTGCTTAACATTTGTGAAAGACCAAACTATACCAGATGAAACGTTCATGTCCATTCTGAACAGTAACCTGTGAAATGTGACGTGGGGGCGGGGGGGTGGGGAGGGTTTGCACCTATGAAATGTCAGAACACAGTTAAGAGTGCAATAACAAAAGAACTGTAAACTTCCACTCAAGCGCTTATGCTGAACCTCAGCACAACAGGAGAGTAATGGTACAACTACTGTCATTAACAAGTTCCAGAGGGAGGGAAAAACTGTTAACTAAGCAACAGTTACCACAGCAACACCACAACCAATCAGCAAGCTTGAACATGCAGGAGGAACACTGTCAGACTCATCCAAGCCTATTAACCACCCAACATGATCAAGCGTGGAGAGTCAACAGTGATATGAAGAACTAAAAGAGGACATGAACAGGACCGTGGGAAAACAAAAACCCTACACCTCATTCTGCATAGAAACACTTCTGGACACTTTCGCTTTCAAAGTCCAGTACTTTTGCTGAAAATTCAGATGCCACCTTGCAGAGCGAGGTGACTTTAGTCATTAGCACAGCTTTGTGCGTTTCCAGTCCGTCTGATCTTCAATGAGAGTCTGCCTTACGCCGAGCTTCCTTTTTGGTCTTCGAGGGACTCCGATGTCCCTAAAAAGCGCTCATTCCACTGGGTTGTTGCCAGCTTTGACCCCTGCTCGTCCGATCTGGAGCCACGGCAGCTTGGCGCAGTTTTTAAAGAGCTGCTCGATGGCTATGTGCCGTACGTGAAGCTCTGATGAAAGAGAGTCCTTCTCCTGCACAGCTCCAGACAGCTCCTCAAACACATCTGAGGGACAAACACAGAGTCTGTGTGTTAGTACACAAGAATAATGATAACCTACATAGGAAATGTGAAATATGCATAAGTGGGGCTCAACATAAGGGTATCTTACATAAGCCCTATATCTTACACTGAGAATGTACATGGCAATTTCACGCTTCAAAAATTTGGTGGCAAAAAGTCTTTTTAAACTGGCTGATATGGATAGAGGTTTTATTGATGTTACAAGACTTGTTGGGCATCAGTAAGAATGGGATGAAAATTACACCCCAGTAATTATTTTGTTGTTGTTTTTTAACTATGTAAGTGATTATTTTTCAGAAAAAGTGTTAATAATATATGGAATATCTTATAAAAATGTGTAAATATAAATTTGTAAATGTATTATATTATATTAGATTCACACACACAACAAAAGCTCCTAACACTGAAATATTTAATAATGAAAACGTAAACTAAAATAAAAATAGTAAAATATTGTAAAATAAAAAAATAAATAAAATTAAAATCACAAAATAATAAATAAATAATCGGTTTAATTTATTACCAACTCTTTGCCCCAGAATGTGTTTTTGTTCAAAGGAGTAGTTCACTTAATACAGAAAACGTTCATATTTTCTTATTTTTGATTGAAATATCCCTTTCAGTTTACAGATGAGACTCACTTTGTATCTGCAGCAGTAGCTGCTCGTTCAGCTGGTGAAGCTCCTCCACACTCATCCTCACCACTGAAAGAGAAAGACAAACAAACACGCTCATAAAAATCATTCTCTCGCTATCCCTTTCATTAAAGTAAAAACTGACAAACACGTCTCCTTTCACAGCTGACAACAGATGCCTTCACAACAGTCCTCGAGACGCATTCCTCTCAGAGCAGCACATGGTGTGACCCTAATGACATCTGCATTTAACAGAAGCCATTTCACTGGGTGAGATAAGGAGACAGACACTGAAGAACGGAGAGAGAAATCAAAGTCCAGATTGTGACCTCAACCTTTTATTGCTGCTTTGTGGACTATATTGACGGGAACGATGCAGATACAAAGCACCAGCTAAAACCCTAATGGTGAGGATATCGACTTCCATCCTTCGCTTGTGTCTAAGATGCTACTGTGTGAATTCAACTGAGCCCAACAACTATATGCAGTGCTGCTTTATTTATAATACCAACAAAATCAAAGCAAATAATAGCTTTCAAGGTTTAAGGACAGTGAGATTTATTGATTGTTTTTTGGAAGTGTTAGTCACCAAGGCTGCATTTATTTGATCAAAAATATAGTAAAAACAGTATCACGAAAAATAAATACTTTTAAAAAACACTCACGCTCTTCTCGACTGTGTCCCGTATGTCTTCTCTGTCTGGCTGTGTCTCTCTGCTCTCGGTTCTGCTGTTCTCGTGGGTGGTGTCTGTCTCCAGCCCACAGTCCCTGGCGTGATCCCTGCAGCAGGCCGAGACCGAGCTCTTCGGCAGAGTGACAATCCAGCACGGTTTTTCCGTACTCGGACTCTGCCATCGACGCCTCTTCCGCCCATCGTGGGGCATAACGGGGCACCTGGGCGTCGGACTGGGGCACGAGTTTCCTGCCGCCCTGCTGAGTGTGACAAAGAATCTGTTTGGCCCCCCAGCGTCCGGGTGTCTCAGCGGTCACAGAGTCTCTGTTCTGGGCGTACTGTATTATGCGGTTGATTCGCTGGCCTAGGGCCCGCTTCACGCCCTCGTACGTGCTGTGGGAGGCCTTGGCGCGGGAGAGCTTTTGGTTGGAGATGAGATGGTACTTCTCAAAGCAGTCTCTATGCCCACGTAGAGATTTGGAGTGCAGCAGGGTGGCGCTGGAAACACCTGGTTCAACACACAAAGAGAGGATATTTGTAATTCACTGTAATGAGCCAAACATGGTAAAATGCTATCAAATGCAATAAAAGGTCAAAGGTCAAGATGCAAGTACTGCATATGACTAACAAGACAATAAAGAAGTTAAATGGTTTGTATCAATAAACCTGGGATTTATTAGTGTTTATTAGTTTGCAGGCATGTGAGAGACAAAAAATGACGGATTTGAATGAGATTACACAAAGTATCCTAAACTCCATTCCAGCTTCTATGGTTAAATTATCTCTTTTTTTATTATTATTATTATTATTATTATTATTATTACCTACTCCTGTAAAACTGAACTCTGACAAGCTGCAACTATAAATCACTCTGTCTCTGAGGGAATCAGCACATCACTTACTGTTATGGGTCCTTGTTGAGCAGATTAAAAACACATCTTTGCCTGTAAGTCGAACTAGGCCAAGAACAAATAAAACACACAGGCACAGAACGAGTGCTGCTGGGCGCCTTTGTGTGTTGGTTTAGCATTAGGATGTGCCATTTATGTCGGAGCTCAGTTTTGTTCAAACATGTTTTGAGTTCTAATCACACACACACGGAGAAAGAGAGAGACAGAAAGAGAGAGAGAGCGAGAGAGAGAAACAAACACACACACACACACCATCATTTACTCTTAAAAAGGTAAAACTGAAATTGGTTTGGCATTAAAGACTGTTTAATGACCCCAGGGCCAAAAGATACTTTAAGCCCTATTCATTTCATTTAATATTTTGGAACCTCTGATGCATTTTACTAATCACTTTACGAATTTGACATACATGCTACAAATTATTCTGATGAGTCAGATTTTTTCAGTGAATCATTTAAACCCTTTCAAAGTCAAATCAGCCAATTCAATCATTCACTTTTCCAGTACAGAGCCTCACAGACTTGATTCAGTCCAGGAAGAATAAGAACTTGTGTTGTTTTGGAACTGGTATACTGGTTTACTGTATTGTGTTCCAGAGAAAGTCTGGAACAACATGAAAGGGAGTTCATTACCTTTTCATTTTCAGCTAAAATTTCCTTTAAGAACACACCTATATGAAGCAGCATTAAACAGCAAATTAGTCAGCACTGGCGGCTTCATTTTCCTTCCCACTGCTTCAAGGTTATTGTGAACCGAGAAGCCTTCACCACACCAGCTGTTTCCAGTAATACCTGCACGCAATGTACCGCTAAACACAAGACTTTGGGTATCTGCTTAGGTTTGACTCACTGTGCTTTTCTTAACTTAAGCAGCACACAGCTGAGAGAAGGCAAAAGCCAAATTCATTCACCGTCTTACGATAAACCAATTTCCTGCACTTCACAGCAAAGTCTGAATAACAGGAAAGTGCACTGGAGAGTGCGATTATAAATAGAGGTACTGTAGGTTAGAACAGCACACTCTCTCACACACAAAAAAAACCTGTCTCTGACAATGAATGTGCGCACGACGAGTTCGTCGCACATTTTCTGAATGCAATGTCTCCCAGGATTACCATAAGCCAATACGACCCAGAAATCAAATCACTACTGTGGCATACCATGAGCAAATGTAAAACCTGAAAGTGCGTGTGTCTTATCACATTTCATTTTCCATAAAGCCATCACTGACCTGTTTCAGAGAGCAAAAAGAGAGAAGAAATAAATAAAATAAAAATGTATGTGTGTGTTTAAGCACACATGCATGCATATATAATATAAAAGCTATATAGCTGTAAGTAACTCATGGCAGCTTTAAATTCATAAACTTTTCCTCAGACAAAAAAATAAATAAATAAAAACAAAAAAAGTAGTCAAAACACAAAATCTGTGTCAACTTGCAAATAACTGATTTCCCTATCTAGCTTATGCCTGAAAGCAAACAGAGGAAGAACTGCTCTGAATCAAACCCTGAAGTGATGAAATACTCAAATGGCGCTTGTGTAACACTCTTGCCTCAACAAGTAAGTGGCTCTCGGTACGAATGATTGAGACAAGAGAAAAGAAAAGAAGCCTTGTAATCCATGTTATTACTATTGTGGCGAAAACAGCCACAGAGATTAGCCGATTTGCCAAGGGTGAAAGTGAGGGTCGCTGTCATGGAAACGGTTATCTTATCAAGTGCAATCTATGTCATTAAATCCTTCCACTCGCTGTCATTTCCCACTTTAGATAAAATGAAAATTTGATCACGTCATAAACAGCCTTCAAACTAATCTAGAGCATCTTATTGAGATGTACAACATATACAGTTCAACTTAAAATGTTTGTTACTATAATGTGTTCTGTCTTCAAATTAAATGATTCAGCCTGTTCTTCCTGTCTCATGCGGCTTAATTCATAACCATGTGGACTGCTTCTGCATTTGTGTCCTTACATGAAGCAAGGACACTGGATCCTTGACACACTTCAGTGCATGTGTGTATGTTGGGAATGGGGACATGGGGTAATAGTAGGACTGCTGTGCCAAAAACAGCACCTCGTGGTTAAAACAGGATCACGTTCAACAGCTGCACTGATTGACAAAGTGAATTCACGTGCACCCACAGCAAAGTAAATACAGCTGTTCATATATCAACCCACTCCTACAGCCGCTATCAACCACTACTGATCAGACTAGAGTGAAACTTGGATTAAAATGCTCTTGCATGCCCAGGCAGACCCATAAAATTATGGCCTCATGATGCAAAAACCGCAGACAGAATTAGTGAATTCAGTCATAAATTTGGAATTTACAATTTGCCATGTTTTGGTTGAATAGGCCTAGATCAAAGAGACCCTGGAGCACAATAGCAATCATTGTTTATAGATTTATGCACCATCTAAAAGTGGAATAAATAAGATGAGCCTTGATGCATGGATAGGACTTGACTGAGATACAACTAATTGAAAATCAGGAATCAAAAAAAAAATCTAAATGCACAATATCACCTGTCAAGTTTTTCAAATTGAGTCCTTAGTAATGCATATTGCTAACTGAAATTACGTTTTGATATATAACAGACAATTTACAAAATGATCTTTACTAAAGATCCTATGAAAAACTGATCCTTTTGGCCCATATTTTTGGCCATTGCTACAAATACACCCATGCTGCTAAAGGTTTTGTGGTAAAGGGTCACGATCTTGCACGTTCTCGGTGTCTCAGTGTGAAGGAGTGCCACCTACTTTTCATCTACTGCGATAGCCATGATTGCGAGACACTCATGGGGTTTTCAGCAACTGCCTTATCACACCATATGAGGACATAAAGTTCATCTCCAGAGCTCCTCAGAGAGTCTTTCACAAACATTTCACATAGCATACAAAATATTTTATTGTATTATTAATATTATATAATATTATCACATGCACACAGAAATTCACAGCTTGTCAAAATAATTGTTTGGTTAAAATTGATAAAATTACCATTATTTTAGACAATACAGTAATAATAATAATACAAAAAATTAGTTAATCCATTAAAGTGGAATTCAGAATAATTGCAACAGAAAAGAGTGAGAAACTAATTTATTGGGCCCACGTAAAGGCCTGCCCAAGCATCCAAACACAAGAACGGTAAAGGCATTACAACGCATAGGACTCACTTCCATGAAAGGTAGAAAAAAAAACACTCTGGTTGAGCTCAACAGTGAACTTTACATTGATACATTATTTTAAGAAAGTAGACCAACCAGCATGCAAACAAGAGCAGTGCAAAACATCTCCCATGTGCATATCCTGGAATAAACCTGCTGTGAGGCAATTTATGAAGGTAATAGAGCATAATACTGAAACCCTACATTACCTATGGGGATGCGTTTTCCCTAATGCTTCTATTTCAAAGGACCCAAATATTGCTGAAAGCCTCCGATTACTATGGAGCATGGAGAAGCATTACTGAAATGGAAAGCTTGCTAGGCATGGGAAGCGCAGTCAGCAAATCTGCTCTCATCCACCATGCAGACTGCATTCACTGATTATCAGAGAGGGGTCAAAAGGTCACACTAAAGTACTATATTGCATCCAACAGTGAAAATAAACAAATGTAAACAAACTCTAGCACACAAGTGCATAGTGGTTCAGCATTGTATCCATACTGCAGTCCAAGTGTCTGGAATATTGGGTTATCCAGCCATTCACCGCCATCCAGCTGATGCACACAAGCTCACATTCCACTGCTGTTACGTAAGAGGATGAGAGACAGCCTGTGTCTGTGCGGGGAAACTGCTAGTCCTGGATAAGTGCTCGGCAGAGCAAGAAACCAGCCAGCCATCAAGGTCTTTCAGGGCCAGTGGAAAAGAAGAGTGGGCAGAGACTAAGACAACAGTGTGATAAAAATAAAACCATTAAGAGAAATGGCCTTGACAGCACAAAAATGAGCATGATACCCTCCTAAGTCGTACAGCTTGTTGAGGAGAGATGAGTTATTACTTGGCTACACAATCTGACGCCAGACCCGGAGAAGAAAACCAATCCCATAGACTAGTTAACGATGGGACCTGAGATATATCGAGGGATCTTTGGTTTGTTTGACTTAGCTGGGATGCAACACTCTAGCAGAACACACTAGAAAATATATACTATAATATTAATTTTTTTAATTAATAAAAATTTAAACTGGTATACTGGTTTACTGTATTGTGTTCCAGAGAAAGTCTGGAACAACATGAAAGGGAGTTCATTACCTTTTCATTTTCAGCTAAAATTTCCTTTAAGAACACACCTATATGAAGCAGCATTAAACAGCAAATTAGTCAGCACTGGCGGCTTCATTTTCCTTCCCACTGCTTCAAGGTTATTGTGAACCGAGAAGCCTTCACCACACCAGCTGTTTCCAGTAATACCTGCACGCAATGTACCGCTAAACACAAGACTTTGGGTATCTGCTTAGGTTTGACTCACTGTGCTTTTCTTAACTTAAGCAGCACACAGCTGAGAGAAGGCAAAAGCCAAATTCATTCACCGTCTTACGATAAACCAATTTCCTGCACTTCACAGCAAAGTCTGAATAACAGGAAAGTGCACTGGAGAGTGCGATTATAAATAGAGGTACTGTAGGTTAGAACAGCACACTCTCTCACACACAAAAAAAACCTGTCTCTGACAATGAATGTGCGCACGACGAGTTCGTCGCACATTTTCTGAATGCAATGTCTCCCAGGATTACCATAAGCCAATACGACCCAGAAATCAAATCACTACTGTGGCATACCATGAGCAAATGTAAAACCTGAAAGTGCGTGTGTCTTATCACATTTCATTTTCCATAAAGCCATCACTGACCTGTTTCAGAGAGCAAAAAGAGAGAAGAAATAAATAAAATAAAAATGTATGTGTGTGTTTAAGCACACATGCATGCATATATAATATAAAAGCTATATAGCTGTAAGTAACTCATGGCAGCTTTAAATTCATAAACTTTTCCTCAGACAAAAAAATAAATAAATAAAAACAAAAAAAGTAGTCAAAACACAAAATCTGTGTCAACTTGCAAATAACTGATTTCCCTATCTAGCTTATGCCTGAAAGCAAACAGAGGAAGAACTGCTCTGAATCAAACCCTGAAGTGATGAAATACTCAAATGGCGCTTGTGTAACACTCTTGCCTCAACAAGTAAGTGGCTCTCGGTACGAATGATTGAGACAAGAGAAAAGAAAAGAAGCCTTGTAATCCATGTTATTACTATTGTGGCGAAAACAGCCACAGAGATTAGCCGATTTGCCAAGGGTGAAAGTGAGGGTCGCTGTCATGGAAACGGTTATCTTATCAAGTGCAATCTATGTCATTAAATCCTTCCACTCGCTGTCATTTCCCACTTTAGATAAAATGAAAATTTGATCACGTCATAAACAGCCTTCAAACTAATCTAGAGCATCTTATTGAGATGTACAACATATACAGTTCAACTTAAAATGTTTGTTACTATAATGTGTTCTGTCTTCAAATTAAATGATTCAGCCTGTTCTTCCTGTCTCATGCGGCTTAATTCATAACCATGTGGACTGCTTCTGCATTTGTGTCCTTACATGAAGCAAGGACACTGGATCCTTGACACACTTCAGTGCATGTGTGTATGTTGGGAATGGGGACATGGGGTAATAGTAGGACTGCTGTGCCAAAAACAGCACCTCGTGGTTAAAACAGGATCACGTTCAACAGCTGCACTGATTGACAAAGTGAATTCACGTGCACCCACAGCAAAGTAAATACAGCTGTTCATATATCAACCCACTCCTACAGCCGCTATCAACCACTACTGATCAGACTAGAGTGAAACTTGGATTAAAATGCTCTTGCATGCCCAGGCAGACCCATAAAATTATGGCCTCATGATGCAAAAACCGCAGACAGAATTAGTGAATTCAGTCATAAATTTGGAATTTACAATTTGCCATGTTTTGGTTGAATAGGCCTAGATCAAAGAGACCCTGGAGCACAATAGCAATCATTGTTTATAGATTTATGCACCATCTAAAAGTGGAATAAATAAGATGAGCCTTGATGCATGGATAGGACTTGACTGAGATACAACTAATTGAAAATCAGGAATCAAAAAAAAAATCTAAATGCACAATATCACCTGTCAAGTTTTTCAAATTGAGTCCTTAGTAATGCATATTGCTAACTGAAATTACGTTTTGATATATAACAGACAATTTACAAAATGATCTTTACTAAAGATCCTATGAAAAACTGATCCTTTTGGCCCATATTTTTGGCCATTGCTACAAATACACCCATGCTGCTAAAGGTTTTGTGGTAAAGGGTCACGATCTTGCACGTTCTCGGTGTCTCAGTGTGAAGGAGTGCCACCTACTTTTCATCTACTGCGATAGCCATGATTGCGAGACACTCATGGGGTTTTCAGCAACTGCCTTATCACACCATATGAGGACATAAAGTTCATCTCCAGAGCTCCTCAGAGAGTCTTTCACAAACATTTCACATAGCATACAAAATATTTTATTGTATTATTAATATTATATAATATTATCACATGCACACAGAAATTCACAGCTTGTCAAAATAATTGTTTGGTTAAAATTGATAAAATTACCATTATTTTAGACAATACAGTAATAATAATAATACAAAAAATTAGTTAATCCATTAAAGTGGAATTCAGAATAATTGCAACAGAAAAGAGTGAGAAACTAATTTATTGGGCCCACGTAAAGGCCTGCCCAAGCATCCAAACACAAGAACGGTAAAGGCATTACAACGCATAGGACTCACTTCCATGAAAGGTAGAAAAAAAAACACTCTGGTTGAGCTCAACAGTGAACTTTACATTGATACATTATTTTAAGAAAGTAGACCAACCAGCATGCAAACAAGAGCAGTGCAAAACATCTCCCATGTGCATATCCTGGAATAAACCTGCTGTGAGGCAATTTATGAAGGTAATAGAGCATAATACTGAAACCCTACATTACCTATGGGGATGCGTTTTCCCTAATGCTTCTATTTCAAAGGACCCAAATATTGCTGAAAGCCTCCGATTACTATGGAGCATGGAGAAGCATTACTGAAATGGAAAGCTTGCTAGGCATGGGAAGCGCAGTCAGCAAATCTGCTCTCATCCACCATGCAGACTGCATTCACTGATTATCAGAGAGGGGTCAAAAGGTCACACTAAAGTACTATATTGCATCCAACAGTGAAAATAAACAAATGTAAACAAACTCTAGCACACAAGTGCATAGTGGTTCAGCATTGTATCCATACTGCAGTCCAAGTGTCTGGAATATTGGGTTATCCAGCCATTCACCGCCATCCAGCTGATGCACACAAGCTCACATTCCACTGCTGTTACGTAAGAGGATGAGAGACAGCCTGTGTCTGTGCGGGGAAACTGCTAGTCCTGGATAAGTGCTCGGCAGAGCAAGAAACCAGCCAGCCATCAAGGTCTTTCAGGGCCAGTGGAAAAGAAGAGTGGGCAGAGACTAAGACAACAGTGTGATAAAAATAAAACCATTAAGAGAAATGGCCTTGACAGCACAAAAATGAGCATGATACCCTCCTAAGTCGTACAGCTTGTTGAGGAGAGATGAGTTATTACTTGGCTACACAATCTGACGCCAGACCCGGAGAAGAAAACCAATCCCATAGACTAGTTAACGATGGGACCTGAGATATATCGAGGGATCTTTGGTTTGTTTGACTTAGCTGGGATGCAACACTCTAGCAGAACACACTAGAAAATATATACTATAATATTAATTTTTTTAATTAATAAAAATTTAAACTTTTATTCGGCAAGGACAATTAACACTAACCAAAAGTGACAGCAGACCATTTAAGTTGTTAAAAATAAAATCATACTTCAAAAATATGTTCTTTCGAAAATAGGCTCATTTTCCAAGTCCCCTAGAGTTATACAGTTGTGTTTTACCATTTTCAAATGCAGCTTATCATGGATCATTGAATCTGATTATACGATTAGCATCTCAAAAATAAACAATTTTCACAATAATTTTCCCATTTAAAACTAGACTCGTGTTCTGTAGTTACACTGTGTACCAAGACTGATGGAAAATGAGAAGTTGTAATTTTCTAGGCCGATATGTTCAGATGCAATAATCTATGGCTGCTTGGTTGCCGCTAAAAGTGCTACTGCCAGACCCAGAGACCAGCTGAATGGATTTCAAAACGATGAAAATTAGTCTATTTTCCAAACTAGCGCCATGTTTCTTTAAATCAAACAATCCTGCACCAAATCAGCTTACTTCAATGATTTCTAAAGGATCATGTGACACTTAAAACCGTAAAACAGTAATGATGCAGAAAATGGAATAAATTCAATTTTCACATATACAAATAGAAAACAGTTCATTTAAATTGTAAATGTAAATTTAAATAAAATAAATACAGCCTTTCTGAGAATAAGAGAATTCTTTCAAAAACATTTCTCACAGACATCCAGTTTAAAAAAAAAAAAAAAAAAAAAAAAAAAAAAAAAAAAGGTAGTGTACGCATATATCAGAACATAAAACATAATGAACAAGGTATTGCTGTTTGCTACTTTGAGTGATAAAACAAATTAATATAACTACAATTAAAGCAAACACATGGAGCACTTTATATCATGAAATAAACCACACATACTGTCACTAGAATTCGAAGCAAGCAACTGACGTTCAGAAATCAAACCCCCATGAAACATTTCCCAAACTACTTCATCAGCTCTAGACAGCGTGAATCAAAGTGTTGTTAAAATAAGTAACTGGCTGCCGCAGTTATTTCTTACATAAGAAAAAAACTGCAGCAATACAGGCATCAATTTTCAAACAACACCAGACCCTTGTATAACCATCCAAGAAATAAAACTCAGGGTGTACATTGTGTACTGCAATCTGCCCTATTCTTTCCTTTTCAGTGTGCATTTCAATTAATATTTCTCTCTGTTTCTTTGAGTGCTTGAGGACAAGTGTAACTCTGCATATGACTTCCTGTGTGTTCTCAACATGCATGCACAGACATTCTGCCTTTCTGTGCTTTGAAGTACTGCTTTGAGGAAACAGAAAAGCAGAACCATATAAAGACATATGATAAAAATAGCTAGTGCAAGTACCTCTTCTGCAACTAACACAAAACATTTGGAGCAAAAGACCTCAGTTGGACTGTTTATGTGGACAATTGGCCAAAAAATAAAACTAAAAAAAACACAACAACACGCAAGTGGCAAACTAACGAGTTTGGTTACTTACAGTTAATTTTTTTTTTTTCAGGGTACGCAGGTGCGCGAGCAGGTGTGGGCAATTGAGCATTCAGGTCTAAACATGCACAGTCAGCTTGTTCTTGTTTACCCACGCCGAGAACATTGGAGTGTGTTGTTAGTGGGAAGAGAGTGTAACTCGGTGGCCAACAGCCAATCAGCAGAGGAAGACCTATGAGCGCGTGTTGCGACCACAGGCTTGTCAATGCCCCCTCACGGGGCCACAAGTGCTGTTGTGCAACACTCCGGCGTTCAGGTCGAGTGCTGTGGTGAATCACTCATGACATACAGCTGCCTGGTGGCTGGGCGACTGGGGGCTGCCTGGCCAGATCTCTCATGTGCTCTTCTGTTAAATATTCAAAAGCGGCAACCTTCTATCGCAGGCATGAATATTCAGTGTATCTAATTTGTGAGCGGACTCTTCGGAGTCACAGATGCTTTCTTCTCCAGTTCAAATCCAGACGCTTCATAAACTGAGATTATGTGCGTCACAGATAAGAAGATAAAAATGAATTTGCAAAAAAAGGCAGTCTGGCTGAATGATCCCTAATTTTTAAAACCATCCAGAGCATGCAAAACGCAGCTTTTCTTAAGAAGGTCATGGTACAGGAATGCAAAAATAAAAACAATCAATAGAGGAAGGGATGAAAAAAAAAAAAAAAAAAAATTAATTAAAAAATTTTTTTTTTTAAAGTGGCATGTCACAATCTCAGGAGACAATGCTTTTACGCCACACTGTGTTACACAATTTAACAAGGCTTCCAGCAGACGAACATCTAACATTACAAATGCAGAGGTCTTTATGCATAGTTTCCCAGTATGTAATAGAATCCACTAGTAACGCTTTGATAACCTGACCTAGATTGGCCATTGACCAACAAAACCACAGCATGAATGCACAGGCCATTTCTGGCAGAACATAACAATCAATGCTAGAACATAAAGGTTTCTAAGGTCACACAGAATACTGAAGTATTAAAATATAACTTTTCGTCTGATGTTATTTTGTTTCCTCAGCATGCCACCTGGGAACCCTTATCAACAAATTAAATATTTCCTGTTTACCATCTTATTCACAATCTTGAAACCCGAGAATCATAAAAAAACCACAAAGAAGCAAAAGTAGAAATGCATAAAGCATGATTTTATATACATATATATATATATTTCAAAAAATTAAATAAATAGCAAAAATAACCATTATATGGCATTTTCTAAAATTTAAAAAAAAATGTTTTTAAATAAACAACAATGCACAGTATAAAGATTTACTAAAGATTATATTTCAGTGTTTCTTATTTTTCAGTGTTTTTTTAATTATCAATGCTTTGTAGTTAATATTAATATAATCTAACACTAACTTAAAGGTAAGTCGCACACTTAAATATTCTTCAGAATCTTTATCTACAATTGAAAACGTCCAGATTAGCCATCCCTGCTAAACTCTGAAACCTGAAAATCATGTAACCAAAACGTAAGCAACGGCACAGAAAATTCCAGACAAAGGCATGCGATTCCTGCGAAAATTCTTTACGCCCAAGATGCCTCATTTCTGCCATGACGGTATAAAACCGTAAAAAATATTAAGTGCTCTTTTGGGGAAGGTTCAGTGCACAAAAAAAAAAAAAGACAGCTGCAGAGAACAAAAGAGCTGCTCCAATGAGGCCCCTCAGGATACTCTAGTCTACCCTTTATAAGCTGAACGTTAATTAGATGCCAAAGTGGCACTTCAAATGCTCTAGTTCATTTTTTGAGCAGCTCATCAAGCGGAGGAAGAGAGTGCCTGCTAATACATAAATGAGGGGGATATGGATGGGAGAATGGAGAAAAAGGTTTTACTCATTTATAATTAGCATAATCTCACCCAAAACTGGCAAGCTGAGGACATTAAAAATGTTTTTACCTGATATTTACATAAAAAACATAAAACATTCTTACCCTCTATGCTCAGTTCAAAGCACACATGGCAGAAGGAAAGCGTTCCTGTGTCCGTCTCTAATTTACAGATGCTGCAGATGTTGTCATCGTTCAGGTCTATGTTCACAAAGTGCTCCTCTTCCTCCATGGTGTTTCTGCAGGGCCAACAGAACAGTTATTCTTTAAATTTTAATCTCACTGAAGCTATTGATACTGATACATATCCATCAGACAATCAATAGCTACCAACCAGGTCCTTTAACCATGTCCCAATCATGACTTCTGTATAAATGTGTGACTCAAAATTAAGTTCCCAGGAAAGGATTTACATATAAGCAAGAATGCAGAGAAGGTTTTTGCCCTATATAAACAATGCAATATCTAGATAAGGAGAAAAACATGCTCAGACACAATCAGATTAACAAAGACAAATGAGAAAACATTCAGAACACAACTGGTGTTAGAAGCCGCTGTGCTATGCCCAGTTTTACAACAGTCTCTTTCACAGGATCTGCTTGAATTCTTAATAAGCCAAAGGACTCCAGTGTCCAGTGTTTACACAACTAAATTACCTTTGCTCAGGTCTTACATAAACCCCCTTCTAGAATGTGGAGATAGTCAAACGTCAGTCAATCACAGCCAAACCACTATCTGTTACTGCATGAAACTTTCATACTGCAAACAATCCATGAGATAATAAAATATATATTACAAAAATTACATACAATTTTAAAAGTGTGTGCTGTGCTTGTATGTATACACACATACAGTTTTAATAAAAGTATATATAAAGTTAATTTCAACTTTTCCACACTCTCAGTTCTGTACATCTGAATTGTGAGATATAAAAATCACAACTGCAAAAAAACAAAGTAAAAATTTTAGTGCCATTTTTTGTATGTGGCAAAGAAAAAATAAATAAATAAATAAAAAATGTAAACTCAAGATATAATATATATCTCTCACTATTTGAGCATCTTCCTCGGAATCGTTTGTCTTTTTCTTTTTTTACAGAACAGCATAAAACAGAAGTGTCAGAATTGTAAGATAAACCTAGAAGTTTTGTTTATTGATTTATTTTATTCATCAAGAGAATCAGGCCTTTAACAGTAATGTTTATTTAATTCATTGTTAATTAATATTCTAATTAACTGAGCAGAACATAATTAAGTTCAATTCAGTAATTCCCCACAACTTAAGATTTATTCACCTCCCATGACTTTTCCAAAGCCTTTGAAATACCCTGGTAAACTCCTATACTTCGGGACGCCTCCATTAACAAATTTAAACAAAACGCCTGCTTTCATCAGGTCCAAACAAGTTAAAAAGGCTGATGACCCCTTTAAAATACATCAAATACATCTCTCTAGCTCTTTGTTCAAACCACACAAAAAAAACAGATGAAACAGAGTAGTTGAAAACTGTGTCAAGCGTGGGCTCATGCTGAACTGCATCTGATTATGAAGCCTTTAAACAGAATAACGACTTGAGGACAAGACAGTGTGGTTGTGTCTTAAAACTTAGTGTGCTGCCTAGTCAGCTAAACGTGCTGCACGTGCAAATAGTGACCACCAATGCTGACTAGTTAGTCAGCATACTACGCTAAGAAACACAGTCAGTGCGATTATTTACTTAAGGTAATTGGTTCATGTTGTCCTAAAACTAAAACACTTTGTAAATATGTGTTTGTATTCATGTTATTCGTTACACATGAACTAAAAACCAACATGTTAGTTGGTCTAACCTAAACTTGATGTGTAGATTAAGTTAAACATTTAAACAATAAAAAATAAGCAGTTTAGGTGGCTTTCATGCCAGTTTAAACCATAAAAGTTAACTTTATTTGGTAAGAAAGAGCATCATATTCAGATTAACGTTACAGTGGACAGAAGTTAACCTAACAACAACAAAGCTTGAGGATTTTCCCTACTTAACGTTAAACACACACATTTTGATATACCTGTTGACCGAAAGCATTATTAACACAATAATAGACAACATATATCAATACTTAATATAGCAGTTTTCGAGATATTTCGTCTTGAAATACAACGACACCGCCAACAGAAAGAACAGCGTAGACCCGTTATCTAGCTGTGTACCTATTTCTCATAATAAAAAAAATCCACTGAAAACGTCACCTTCTCGGAAAAAAGACGACACATACGGACGTTGTCGACGTTTATTACCTTATTCGTTACGCTGTCAGAAGAAATATCGACACAATCCAGAGAGAAACACAGTGAAATTGGCTGACCTTAAAGGTAAGCCACGCTGGTAGAGCGGCGGGTGTTGTTATTGAAGCGGACTGCAAGCAGCTACAAGTACAGCAACGACAAAGAACACGCTAACAGAAGCCACTCATGCCACTCTAGTAATCCCGCCATGCTCTACCACGTGCTATGGATTCGCGCCTCTGATTGGTTCCGTGTTTGTTTGCGCTTGGCACGCTGTTAGCAATACTGTACTCTTTCCACAAGTAGAGTGGATAGGCTAGTCAATACCTTCATTCGTTTAGAGAGGGATTTATCATCGTGATTCATTACTTTTATGAGGGGAGTTATATTTTTATATACTGACTTCAGATATTTGTTAATTGCCTACCCCGTTTTACTCAACATAAACTTAGGTACAACCTTTACTTGACAAAGATTTACTAAAAAATGAAGGACAAAACACACATAATTTAAAATGTATAGCCATTATACAAACTGTATTATTCAAAGATTAATTATATAAATATTACAAATGAATATGCGAGAGATGCAAAGCGAAATCTAAATGCCTACGCTCTATTTTTACGTACTTTTAGATCAGCTCTGCTCCTTTTCGTGCTTAGTTTGATGTCTAAGCTTCTTTTTTTTAAGTATTTCGGTTGATGGACAAAACGAGCCAGTCACTTTTATATAGTGACTTGTATAGCTAGTTTTATATAAAACTATTAAAATTATTTTATTA